>JAULBP010152032.1:0-15438 GCA_032355345.1 Lepetodrilus pustulosus | reverse complement strand
ATCCTAGTACTCCCGGCAAAACCGGGAGCACGCGGGGCGGATAAATTCATGACGTCACCACACGCTCCGACAACGATCCGCAGTGTTCTATTTAGAAATCCTCGTGCCCCGTGTACCCCGACAACAAGAACAGCGATAATCGAAAACGCTCCAATATATTTTGTTAGCACGAAAACCGAGGCATTGTGCTTTTTGAAAATAATGTTGATCCTATCTCCCGATTTAATTAGCTATACACACATATAAAGATAAACTTAACTACATGTATGTGTGTATGTCTAACTTGAAGTAGTAATTCGACAAGACGATTGTGGATTGTAAATAGACAGACGAATATAAAATAGGCGATCGAAAACAGCACTGTTCATTACCCTTCACAATTAGAGTTATGTGCCCTTGATTCCAGTCGGATAGATATGAGATGGATCGATACACTATTCTTTTTAAGGGATCGTATCAATCAGATTTGTTTTTGCCCAACTGAATCTGTATTTTCCCAAAATAAATATCATGACGAAATATATTTAAATTTAATTATTTAATAACTCATTATACAGACATTGGAAACCCATATGTAGAATTTATGGAAATGTATTTGATTGTTCACAAAGTAGAAAAATATATATATATATGGAACGTGTAACGTCTACCCTTTGACAAGTAAAAGGACAATAAAATGCAATAGGAAATAGAGCTGGAACAGCGTTCTCTTGGACGGTATGGACCCTCCAGTGACGGCGACAGATCCGTATACTGTACGCGTTAACTAGTTATAGTTCTGTAGCTAAAAACTGGTCCGTTTACTGTTTTGCTATTTGTAAAGGGTGCCCATATAAATATCAACATAGTAAACGAGACACTTTTTAGCTATAATTATCACGTAAACCGAATGATTGCCCAGCTGCATGTTTATTGACTCAACTTATCTAATATGCATAATTAAATACTTAGTTCACTTAGTTCAATTCATACTGTTGCTATATTCTAATTTGTTGATGGATTACGCAACTTATCTACAATAGACCTAATAATATAAAATTAAATTAAGGTTGCGAGGATTTAAAAATATGTATCCTCTTAATAAAGTCGATTGTGTACTTAACAGTTTGAATTTAGTAGGCAACGTGATAGATGTTCCGTTGCATGGTTACCCTATTATACCAGTGTGGTCTATAATATGGAAATTGGAAATTTCAACAATGATTGGTTCCGATTTAAGACTGATTGACCATTGACCACCGCTATACGATGGTGTTGGCGCGGTGACCAAACCATCAGGAGTTATGTATTTTGTAAACGTTGGTTGAGCCTGGAGATTAAAGTTCACTGTTGTGGATGATGTGTCATATTGTCGTCTATTGGTCTCCATCCAATGACATGGGTAGCCACCGGAGACGTTGCCCCACCTCTCAAGTCACCCAGGAGGTACACATAGGCCTCGCTGTCTTCTTTAACGACTGCCAGAAAGTGTCTGTCTCCGATATAGTCTAGGAAGTATTTGTGGATGTCAAATACCTTCTTCTTGGCAAAATGGAAGTCTTTGGACGCTGTTAAACCACTGCGACAGAAAATGTGCTGCGCAGAAGGGTTGCATGCGTTCTGATCCAGATTGGCGTAGAAGAACCAGGTTGCTCTCTCGATACCTGCAAGTAATAAATATGTACTAATAAAGGTACGTTGCGTCAACTTGCGTGTGTGCGTGTGTTCGCGCGTGTGTGTGGTGGTGTCTCTCTCTCTCTCTCTCTCTGTATGTGTGTGTGTGTGTGTGTGTGTGTGTATGTGTGTGTGTGTGTGTGTGTGTGTCCACGAGCATCTTGACAAATGTTGGTTGTAGGAAATGTTACGAGTCTACATGATACTTGTCTAGTATATATATATTTGATTTTTGGAGGTAATAATGCATGCATTGGTTCTTTCTGACAAAAGTCCAAAGGTTACGATGCCCGAGAGCTGAGACTGTACCTAGTCTGGCCATGATGAGCAGCGCTCTGATGCCGTACACCGACGCCGCCCTCTCCGACACACGTCTGCCCCGCCCCGGGACAATCCCACCCGTACTCCGTGACCCACACACCCTTCCCAGGCATGTTGATGTCACGCCACCGGATCAGGTTCTTCACGGCGTTGAACTCGCTCCGAGGGTCCTCGGGATAGGACATGATTCTGGTGCCGTTTGGGTTCTTCACAAAGCTATAGAAATGGCTGTTGACGGCGTGGAGGTACTGGGCAGACGTCTGGGTCACTCTGCTCCCGATGTAGTTGGCATTCCAAGGAGGGTTCTCGGCCGATTTTTCGTGTGCCTGTAAAGCCGCAGGCAGAACCTTGACCTTGTTGTCCCCGTCCTTCAGCCCCTTAGCCATTCCTTCCAGAAGTGTGGCATAGAAGTCGTGATGGTAGTCCCACGGTTCATTGCCAACCTCAGCGGCAGTAACGAAACCGTTGCCAATAGTAGGACCGAAATGAGCAGCGAAGTCCTTCCCGAACTGGTAGGCATCTTGTTTAGGATTACTCCAAACACTTGGCGGGTATTTGTCAGAACTGAACTGAATCGAAGCATCCACAGATAAATTAGCATTGGACCAAATATTATACTCTGTGTCCCAGTTCAACCATGGCTGCCCATTTGTGCCGTGTCCTTGAGACATTTGCTTATAGTCGGCTCTGTTGCCGGGTCGCTTAATGTCCCAGACAAGGTTGTGGTAATTGCGGGCGTGTGATGCTATCTGGTCGTAAAGGAACGCCCCTTGTCCAGGATTCAGATCTCTGCTTGGTCCTCCTGATCCCCAGCCCCAGATACCATTCACCCCAAACATCTGCTTCAGAGAGTTAGGATTCACTCGAGCTGACGGTGCTGCTCCCCACATCCCGTCACTCCCAAAAGCGTCCAGTTCCCACACATATGACTTCGCCCAGTCATTGGTGTGGATAGCATGCTCCACGGCAATATAGCGGGCTGACACAGGAGGACTGACTTCGAACGTCTGGGCTGCGATAACGTTTGGATTGATGTCTGTAACCTTGTTCCACGTCTGCAGGTCTACCGACGTCAGGAGTCTGGAGTAGTAGGTCTCTTCGCCAGGCCACGCCCTCACTCGGATCGAGCCAATGGTCTTCATCTGCCGGAGGTCAACAACAACGCGGTCCAGACAACCCAGAACGCCAAGGGCAGAAATTTCCTTTAAGTCAAACGGTTTTTTCGACGTCAGGGATATTCCTGTTGCAGTGACGTTGTCGAGGGAAATGACCTTTCTGTGGTAGTTATCCTGGGGATTAAGCACTGACACGGTTTGATGAGTATTGCCATGGTCGATAGTTATGGTTGTAGGACCACTGAATTTCCCTTGCAAAGAAAGAAATCGTAGAGCGAGTTCTTTGTGTAGTCGGACGTGTATTTCAGCCTTACCATTAGCTGCAGCAATGTGAGATGACGTTTCCCAACGACCGTCAGTGGCGGCATTAATGGCCGTGGTTCCACCGGAAGTTGAACACAGATGATTCTGGCACGAGTTCAGCAGCACGTTCTCGTTTGCATGACTCACGTACTGCATTGGGAAGCACCCGGCTGACGTCCAGTGTGTGCGGACATTGCCGTCAATCACAAGATGGGCGTACTATTTCTGATTGGATGTTGCGATGACGTTGACTCCTGCACGTTTGGTGTAGGAACCAATCAGACCTGCGTCTGGATCCCAGGAGAGCACATGAGTCGCCGTAACCAGAAGTAATACCCAGTTCCACATGGTTGGTAACTTAAATTAATTCTACCTGAACGATGAGAAATAATTCTTTAGGCTTGTGGGATTCAGTATAGTACTATATATATATATCTATATACTTCATGTACAGCTCCCTATAAGAAAGAAATCCATCAATATGCTAGCTCATTGTACTAATTGATCATGGCATATAACATATATAAACTACTTATATGTGATAGTAATTGTTTACATGCAAATAGTTTTCAACGTTTCGTACCAATTAGAACCCGGTCCATGAAATCTCTACACAGTCTACAACACTGCATGTTTACAATATGGTTGTCCAACTTACATAGACTTCCCTTATCAAGATAGCGCCACAGAGTTGCCTTATCATTGGTTGATTATCTAGTATTATTATATCTTTATCCATCGGTGACACGTAGTTGAAAAGGGAGCAATGTACATGAATGTACGTGATCCTTATATTTATCCATGGCTGTATGTTAATATCGCTTGTTTCTGAGGATTTACTATCAGTTGATGCATCAAAGACCAAATAAGTAATAGTCCGTCGCACTAATTCGTATCAAACATGAAATTTTATTATCACTATCAAGTGTTGGGGAATAAGTGCATCGATCAGTACATAACGACTTTTGTGTCTACAAATCAAACGTAATGTCTCAGAAATTCGTTTGATTATTATGTAGGTCAAATAAATGTGATTGTATGCCTTTATAATAACATGGCATTACTATCACATTCACATTACAAACAAAACAACTGCGATCTAACGTCTTGAAAGTTGCAATCACATTTCGGACACGATTCCAAATTTTCACAACGTATTTTTACATGTGCGCATGCCCAGCTCTCCGTCTGCAACTTCCTTCCTGTTTATAAAAGTGCCAGCCTGGCTCACGAAAGTCGCTAAATGCATTTTCTTTCAAAATAGTCTCCCTAATGTCCAGGAAATCATTGACATTTCAAATATTTAGGTAGATAGTGATTCACAACGTCAAGATTTAGTCCCTGCATTTATAATGGCTTAATCAATTAATCGAGCTGTAATTTTGATTCCGTTGTTTTGATAATTGATTGACGTTTTTATCAGCTGTTTATTGATTTTGCCATTTGACAGTAACTTGAGTAAGACACTGAGACGAAATGATGTTGAACACACGGACTTTTGTAAGTGAATTCCACTCTCGGTGACACGATCAATGTGGACATTTAGCACACACAACTTGATCCAGTAAAGAACAGGCGAACAATTGTAACATCAAACTTTTATTCATTCTCAAAGACCGCACTGACTTGTCAAACGAAAAACAAGTTTGGGTTATTGTGTTTTCGTAGCAAGATTAGCATTCCCCAGTGATAATGCTGTCAGGACGGGCTATTTACAGTTCATCATCAAGGTAATTAAGCTGTTTGTTTCAATGTTTGTATTCATTTAATATTTGCTGTGGATGATCATGCATGTGCAGATAGTATCCTCATTGGTGTTACGTCATGGTTACGTCCAATGGTAGTAGTAATAATGATTCTGCGCATGCACAGCAACGAATCTCAGCTAATGTGAATTTCCAATGTGGTACATGCATGTATTAATCTGTTAATCACTTGACACCTAGTAATCAGTCACTGAATGTATAACACATTACGTTTCAGCTTGTCGTGCTATGTGGTCTTGTTGGTGGTGGCCAAGTTCCTGAGAGGGGTTGGTCTGTTCCTGGCTTATGACCTGTTAAAGCTTGTGCCGGTCGTACAGTTCCTCTTCATTGTTAAGGCGGGGTAAGTCAAGACAGACTGATAGCCACCAGTGATTTTCCTCATTTACCATGTTTACATGCCATTATTATCAGTGTTCATATTTAATGGGAGTCCGGGGTAATTTGTAAGTATGCAAATTACAGATTTGACCATTATCATAGCACATTATTATTATTATTGTTATTATTATTATTTTAATATTGTTGTCAACTATTGGTGAGGTATTCCCACTGCGAAGTAAAGCAATAATTCAATCAATTACTATTATTATTATTATTAAATATCACATTAATAATGGTTATTGCAATAGTGGTATTTAAGCTATATTGTCAATTGATACTGGTTATTTTTCTCCCTGTCTTCAGCACAGCGATACCACTCCTGTTCCTGCAGAAACCCTTTAGTTCTGGGCGGCGGCTCACTAAACAACAGGTGTGTACGCCAATATTGTATCAATCTGAGTAACTTTAATACTAATCAAACAATGTTAACGGGTTAATGTAATTTTTAATGACAAGCATTACTGTTCTTTGTGACTGCTGGCTGTTGTTGACATGAGGTAGCCATTCAATAATTATTTGACAAATTATTCCAGTTATTACGAATCTTCCGCCACGCGTTTGTTGGCAGTCTCATTGGTTTCCTGTGGCTGTTTGGCCTGACGCTGTGTGGTCCTCTCAGGTAATGGAGCCAGTCATTATCCGTTCACCTTTATCTTATATTATGAAAATTTAATTTTGATCTTTAATTTTAATGTTTTATCATGAAATGTAGAAAGTTAAGATATTAATACCATTTTAATTAGTTCTCTGACTGCAAGTATTTTCCTTCCTGTTTCAGGACTATCCTGTTGTTCGAGCACAGTGACATTGTCGTTATTGCAGGATTTTCTGCTCTCTTCACAAATGCAGGCGGTGGTCCAGCTAAGGTAATTAATGTAGATCATGCAAGGACTTAATGTATCTGTTGAGCTCCCATCTCGACACTGTGACAGGTGACTTACCCATAACCCAGCACACCCTTAGCATCTATTACCTGATTACCAGAGGAATATAGACACTGCTAGCTAGGAGCCATTGATCGCCAAAGATTGCACAGGCAGTGATGGTGCAGTGATTCACACCTCATCTATGAAACTGATGGTTAAGAGCTAGAATTCCCAGGAATCATTACGGTGTTCTTGGACAGTTCCACTTGGAAATCATGGAAGATTATTTAAGTGAGATTGTTTATTTATATACTCCTCAGTAGTTGTAATTCCCCCTTCTCACCCCCTCCCCGGCTCTATACCAGTTATCGGCAGTATGTGGTTACTGCAAGTCCTTCATTTATGATTAACAGACCACAGCAGAAGTGCTGGTAGTCTATGCAGAGTTGTCTTCCCCATTACTGATTATATTATCGGCCTTCTTGTTGACATGTTTTTACATCCAGAAATGCATTACATGTACTTGAGTGCTGTAACCATGGTAACCCCTGAATCCGTTGCTTGCAGGCGCGAGGCGCTGTCTTCTTCATAGTGGCAGTCATCACTCTGTTGTTGTTCGACCATGACGAAAAACTGGACTTAATGTCTGACCATGACGGTGAGAACACACTCCCTTCGTTGATGATTCTGATTATGTGTAACCATGGTAACACTTTCTTTTATGCCGACCTGTACATAGTGTACTCTTTGTTTTAATCTGTAGATTTGTGATTGGTCGACTTACTTTTCTTTGACTATCTAAGTCTGTGTTCACTAGATGGACATTTTATGTAGAATCTTGCATGATATTTTATGTTTTATTTGTTGTTTTCTGTTTTATTTGTTGTTTTATATTTTCTTTTGTTTGTTTTACTTGTTGTTTTGCATGTTTTACTTGTTGTTTTGTTGTTTTGTATGTTTTATTTGTTGTTTTGTATGTTTTACTTGTTTTGTTTGTTTTACAGCAAACCATGAAGACATCCACAGTACTTTCATTTCCCACTTCTTTTACCACATTGTGAATCTGGTTGGCTGGTCTGATCATAAGGTATGCAATAATTATCATACGTTCTTTAATAGTTACCTTTTATGTCCATGTTTGCCTTGTTTAGTTGCAACATATTAGTGCTTTTTCTCGTCACAGGTTTTAGCTGCAAGATTTAGCTGCATGCTTCAGTGCCACCTTAGACAGTGGTTTTACCGTATATTTCACTTGACATGTTTCAGTGTATTACATTATGTTTCACTTGACATGTTTCATTACATTATGTTTCACTTGACATATTTCAGTGTATTACATTATGTTTCACTTGACATGTTTCATTACATTACATGTTTCACTTGACATGTTTCAGTGTATTACATTATGTTCCACTTGCCATGTTTCAGGGTGGTGTTGTACTGCTGTTCATCACGCTATGTCTGAACGTGGGCTACAACACTGCAGCTAAAAAGCTGTCAGTGGAAGTGGGTGGAGCTAAACGTCTTCACGCTCTGTCGACTTTGGCTTCTGCTGGCTTCCTGTGGCCATGGGCTGCCTTTATCTACCTCACTGTGGAGGTCAGTATCTCTAGCTTTATATACCTCACTGTGGAGGTCATATCTCTAGCTTTATCTACCTCACAGTGGAGGTCAGTATCTGTAGCTTTATCTACAACACCATGGAGGTCAGTATCTCTAGCTTTATCTACCTCACTGTGAGGTCGTATCTCTAGCTTTATCTACCTCACAGTGGAGGTAGTATCTCTAGCTTTATCTACCTCACCGTGGAGGTCGTATCTCTAGTTGTATCTACCTCACCATGGAGGTCAGTATCTCTAGCTTTATCTACTTCACTGTGGAAGTCAGTATCTTTAGCTTTACCATGGAGGTCAGTATCTTTAGCTTTGTCTAACTCACTGTGGAGGTAAGTATCTTTAGCTTTATCTACCTCACCATGGAGGTCAGTATATTTAGCTTTGTCTTCCTCACTGTGGAGGTCAGTATCTCTAGCTTTATCTACCTCACCTTGGAGGTCGTATCTCTAGCTTTATCTACTTCACTGTGGAAGTCAGTATCTCTAGATTTATCTACTTCACCATGGAGCAGAATCTCTAGCTTTATCTACCTCACTGTGGAGGTCAGTATCTCTAGATTTATCTGCTTCACCATGGAGGTCAGTATCTTTAGCTTTATCTACCTCACCATGGAGGTTAGTATCTTTAGCTTTGTGTACCTCACTGTGGAGGTCAGTGTATCTTTAGCTTTATCTACATCACCATGGAGGTCAGTATCTAGCTATATCTCACTGTGGAGGTTGTATCTCTAGCTTTATCTACCTCACCGTGGAGGTCGTATCTTTAGCAAACTAAGCGATAACCCATTTATTATTGACATTTTGCTGCTAACGGGTTGATAGCAACTTATGTTGTTGAGAGCCTAACTGGATCAAAATGTTACTATAAATGTCAATAAATGTAACTGAGTAGTGATAGAAAGTAATAGAATCAGAATCTTCTCTGTAGCGCAGAATGGTTCCTTTTTCCTGTCCGAGTTCATAGCATCTGCATCAGCTGTGTCCTATTTGTTTGTAACACCAACTTCTCCCTTGTGGTGATGCCCTTGTTTGATCTCTCGCTGATTCTGACGTCCTCCCACAGAGCGACGTCCAGTCGTGGATGTACCTGCTGATCCCTCTCCTCATCGTCATCCTGTCAGTCTTCATCGTGGACTTCTACATCGAAGCCGTGGCCATCAACCACCTCCAGCCCCAGAAGGTGGCACTGCTCGGTCTGGCTGCCATCTCGGTGGGGGCACTGTTCCTGAGTGTCACGTGGGACCACCCCTACATCTCGCACATCACCACTATGCACAAACTCCGCGAGGTGATCACGGAGGACCATGTCCTCTCCGGAGGAGTGATCTTCAGTCTGATGGTCCTACTGCTAGGTGAGGATACTCCCCAGGGAGTAGAGAACCCAGTACACTGGTGCACTGACAGGGATTATAACAGAGCGTCATTCTTTTGATTTGACATGTTGAATATTTACACTATTATTATTATTACTATCTCATTATCATTAATAATGGTATTATTATTGTTGTTGTTATTGTTTTGTTATTATTATCATCCTCATTATCATTGGAACATCATTGCAAATGGGTGAAAGATTCCCGCAGCGACGTTAAACTCCATACACTCACTTATCATTGGAACACGCTGATGCTGATATAAGTTCTAGTGTCTACCTTCCACAACTACAGCTATGAATCATTTCTTTCTGTGAGTTCGTTGCAAATAGGTGAAAGATTCCTGCAGCGACGTTGAACTCCATGATCACTTTCTGTGAGTCTAGTCCTCCAGTCTAGTCATCTAGTCGTACCTTACTGGTATTTACTATTCCCTCTACCGAGATGACACTGTACTAATATACAGACATTCTGTGTAACAGGCACATGGCTGCTCACCGCTCCGGCGCGGAGTGCTAAGGGCAGCTTCATCGGCTACTCGGCCTCGGGTCTGCCTCTGTACAGCTTCACTGGTGACGTCCTCCAACGCACGTCGCACTCGCTGTTCCTCATCCTGAAGAACGGCCTCCGCCAGATCCTTGAGGAATCAAACTCCAGGAAGATATTCTACTTCCTGTGTATTAATCTGGTAACTGTCGTTCATTGTCTCTATTTTATACAGTCTTCGGTGCACATATGTATTAATTCTAGAATGGTTTTGGAAATTGATATCTACCTCGCCACAATCTTATGCCAATGTGAAATATCTCGATCTGTTCTGGACTTGGTACTGAGGGTTATATTACCAGGGTCCTGTACCACACAATGATTGTAGTTAAGTTCAGTTGTAACTCCAGTGACTGCACAGCATGAGATAACTATCATAGTGTTGCCGCCAGCATTCTGTAGAACAGCACACTTAGCCCCATGTTATTACTGATCACTGGCCAACAGTAGAGTAAGATTAGCATGGTGTTGTTGTGTTATATGTTATTACTGATCACTGACCAAGAGTAGAGTAAGATTGGCATGGTGTTTTTGTTGTAGATGTTCACGTTCGTGGAGCTGCTGTACGGTGTCTGGACGAACAGTCTGGGATTGATCTCAGACGGATTCCACATGTTGTTCGACTGCTCGGCGCTGGTTATGGGTCTGTACGCGGCTCTCATGACACGATGGAAGGCCACCAGGATATTCTCTTACGGGTCGGTTAACTTCTGTCAGAGTTAGCAGTGTTGTTAGGACAGTCTGTGTCATTGTTAGCATTGTTGCTATAATAATCTATGTGGCAGGATGTAGCGCAGTGGTAGAACGTTGGACTTCGGAGCAAAAGGTACCGAGTTCAAATCCCGCCTCCCCAGGGACCCGGCATCAATGTTCATGGCAGTTACATTTCTGATGCGATATTGGTAGGATGCAATGTCTGTAGAGTGGGACTACAGTTATCATCCTTGGTCTGTCAGTACCAGCACGTGCTCGCACTTTACTGCAACATTCAGCACAATGGATGTTGTGGGTTTCCTCCTGCCCTAAATTGACAAGTTGTGATGTTAGTGAAAGATTCTAGAAAGCGACTATAAACCCCATCACAAAAAAAAATTAAAAAATATATATGTCATTGTCTTGCTACAAATACTGTATTATTAATGGGAAAACTGACTTTATCTATTTTATCTTGCGAAAACAGACAAAATCTTATTAATGGTTTATATTATTTAATGTTTTATACCTGTGATAAATGTTATGTATGTATGTGATGACGCTCTTGTAGGCTACAACTATTGTAAGGTCAATGCTTTCTATTGTGACGTGCGCCCAGTTACAACTATTGTAGCGCTACAAGAGCGTCGTGCAACAGGCCCCAGGTCAGGATTCATCCACATCTCTGTGTAATAGGTATTTCCTGTCTTTAGCATGTATATTCCTAGGTGTCAGATCTATAATAGTTCTCTGTTCCCAGGTATGACCGTGTGGAGGTGTTGTCAGGGTTTATCAACGGCCTGTTTCTCGTCGTCATCTCTATCTTCGTGTTTGCTGAGGCTGTGTCCAGATTGTTTGAACCTCCTGAGATCAAGACAGACAGATTGCTGGTAAGACATGGACTGTATTGGTCTATCGTCGCAAATGGGTGAAAGATTCCCGTAGCGACGTTAAACTCCATAATCACTCACTCACTCACTGTATTGTTCTTGCTGTGATTGTATGTATGTACGCACACCTAGATACTTCCATCTGCTGTTTGATTATCCTGAATATTCTCGGATTTTATGATGTTGTAACAGATTGTTATGATTATTGTGCTTTCAGACTGTGTCCGTGATAGGCCTGGCCGTGAATCTCGTCGGTATATTTGCATTTAGCAGTTCTCATGGCCACAGCCATGGGGGACAGAGCCAAGGTCATGGTCACAGCCATGGAGGTCAAAGCCATGGAGGTCAAAGTCATGGAAGTCACAGCCATGGTGGTCATGGTCACAGTCATGGAGGTCAGGGAAGTCATGGTCACTCACATGGGGGTCAAGGTCAGTGTGACCAGTCCCACTCTCTGTGGGCAGACCATGGACATAATAGTCCAGCTAGCGCACCACAAGGCCACTCTCACTTTGGACACAACACTAACATGCAAGGTAAGAACAGTGACTTCTTTAGTATTCGGACCTCAAGATGGCTTAGATATTCCTACTGTGACCTAAAGTAATAATTCAATCAAATCATTGTTTATGAAATAACCTTCTACTCTATTATGATTCAATGTTGCTGGTGAATATTTTATTTTGGGGTCAATCAGTTTAATATTTTCTTGATGAACTCTTTCTCTGCTACAAGTATATGTCCAGCATTACTATTACAGTTTATTGAGTACTGTAGATAGGCTGACCAGACACATTCGTTGCAAATGGGTGAAAGATCCCCGCAGCGACATTAAACTCCATAATCACTCACTGACCAGCCATATAAACTGACCGGTTGTCTGTCGATCCAGGGGTGTTCCTCCACATTCTGGCGGACACCATGGGCAGTGTGGGCGTCATCATCTCCACGCTGGTCATACAACACTTCGGCTGGAACATCGCCGACCCCATCTGTTCGCTGTTCATCGCCACGCTCATCCTGCTGAGTGTCATGCCGCTGCTCCATGAAACCATCACAGTCCTACTGCTGAGGACACCGAGGGACATGGAGAAAGATCTCGTGCAGCTGTTGCAGAAGGTGAGCCTAGTGACTGCAGGTATCACTATTCACATTGGGTCTATGGAGGACATCATTATTATTTTCTGAATATCTAACACTGAAATCATGTAGCATAATTTTCTGGTTTGTTGGGATGATGTCTTTCTACTGACAATGTAGTTGGGAGTCGTTGTATTGGGAGAGTGTTGTTATTTCATCCGGGGACTATCAGGGTATTATCAGATAATAATGAGATGGCTGATGCCTACTGTGTTTATGTTGATGTTTGACCAGGTTCTCGCTGTGGATGGGGTGATGTCGTATCGGTCACCACACATCTGGTGGCACACGTCAAGCAAGGTGTTCGGGATGCTGCACCTGCAGGTGTTTCCGGACCGTAACGAGCAGAAGATCATCGCTCAGGTGAGTCCCTCGAACACTGCACACCTGTCTGCTAGTAAGGAACTAGAATCTACTTGGCTCGCCTGTGGATGTTCTCAGACATTTTGAAATAATGTAGGATGATTTTCTGGGTTTTGTTGCAGGTGACGGCGTTGTTCCGAGACGTGGGCATCAACAATGTCAGTGTGCAGGTGGAGAAGGAATCGTTCTTCCATCATCTGTCTGGTCTGGGAGCTTCCTTCGAGCAAGTGCTGGAGGCTACACAAAACATGCAGACTTTGGCCTTCGACGAGCCGTTCAGTGTCAAGTCTATATGAGGCTGTGTGTTATTGATCTCGTGCTATTATCGACTGTATGCCGTACTGTATGGTAATTATGATGGTGTGCATGTACTAGTGGTGTGTGCTGTAGAAGGAATGGTGTGTAGGTACTAGCGGTGTGTGCTGTAGAAGGAATGGTGTGTAGGTACTAGCGGTGTGTGCTGTAGAAGGAATGGTGTGTAGGTACTAATGGTGTGTGCTGTAGAAGGAATGGTGTGTAGGTACTAATGGTGTGTGCTGTAGAAGGAATGGTGTGTAGGTACTAGTGGTGTGTGCTGTAGAAGGAATGGTGTGCATGTACTGGAAGTGTCAGATCTAATAATGAGGTGGTGTGCTGTTGAACTCTTGTCATGTACTGAGTGTGTGGTACTTAGCAACAATGAACACTTCAAGGTCTGGAGTATATGTATGAGGCGATGCATTTATAGAACACTTACCTACTGTGATAGTGATGCCATCCATTTTATTCTAATTTAATTCTTTATGAAATTACCACAAAATCAGATATTTTTTTTACTATGAAAGAATGCCAAATTCATTCCATACTTAAATTGTGACCATAATTCTACATGTTTATAGCCATGTCTCATTTTCTCAAAACGATGAACTGTTAGTAGTGTAAAGGAGAGAATGTACTGACCACCTGTAGATAATTTGGATATGTGGATGTTTGTGTTTTGTGTGATATGTGGAGGGTGCTTTATGTCCGACAGTATATGTGCCATGTGAAGTATAATTTTGGATTAGTCAGACAGTGTATCACATTTCTGGTATGTATGTTATGTAATAATATATTTACATTATGTGTTCAATGTGATGGATCAACAATTCAGTTGAAAGAATATTTCAGGCTGTGCATTCATTGAACAATTATTAACATGGTTATTGGGACTTGCAATAGAAATATTCTTTAGATACATTGTGAAATATTTGTATAATGTACAGTTGTTCTTGAATTATGTGTGTGTACATTGATGGTATGTATCATCTAGTAACTGTACAAGTTTGGTATGTATGGACCATCTAGTAACTATGTATTTGGTGTGTATGTATCATCTAGTAACTGTACAAGTTTGGTATGTATGGACCATCTAGTAACTAAGTATTTGCCAATTTGGTGTGTGTGTATCATCTAGTAACTGTACAAGTTTGGTATGTATGGACCATCTAGTAACTGAGTATTTGGTATGTATCTATCATCTAGTAACTGTACAAGTTTGGTATGTATGGACCATCTAGTAACTATGTATTTGGTGTGTATCTATCATCTAGTAACTATACAAGTTTGATGTGTACGGATCTTCCAGTAACTCTACAGACTTGAATGGTCTAGATCTTCTAGTAACTGTGCAGGTTTGATGTGTATCGATGATTGAATCATATTGTAGCTGCTTGCTGAAGTAATATGGTGATTGCTATTTTATCGATCATAAACATTTTGCAATGAGTAGCTTTCCGGTTTAGCATATTGTATAGTGATGCTGTTCTGTAATAAGAGGTTACTAACATGTAATATAAACTGAAGCTCGAACTTCTGCAAGTATTCAGTTGACATGGTATGTCACTAGTGTGCTAGACCTGGGATGTGCACGACTCTCTTGTAGGCGACGACAATAGTTGTAGGGACTTACTGTAAACAATTGCTGTTACAATAGTCTTGTTTCGACAGCCTATTCGAGCTTTGTGCAACCCAATTCCAATTGTAGAAGACTACGTACAATTGAAATCAACACTATTGTAGTGCTACAAAGGTGTCGTGCAACTGGGCCCTGCTGCTGGATTAACCCTCTCCCTACTGGATTAGGCACCAACACTGCCCTTTATGGCATTTCCGGTTGCCTGCAACAGGGAGAGGGCTAAGAGTTGTCTGATGCCAGTGTAGGGCTTGGCTATGGGAATCTAATGAAGTGATGCAATCGTACTTAAAACCTCCAACAAGACATGCTCTAGAGAATGAATGTCAAGATGCAAGTTGGTTGTTAGTGGTACTGATACCAAAACATGAGTTGTCACTGTTTAATGCCAAAATTTACGCGATAAGGATATTAATGCGAAAAATGCGATGGCCGCACTCTCGCATTCAATTGCGTCGCATTAGATTACTTCCAACTTTG
>JAULBP010151921.1:0-15441 GCA_032355345.1 Lepetodrilus pustulosus | reverse complement strand
GTCGGGTCAAACTGTCAACAGTGCTGAGTGATGAGAGAGAGAGAGCTGTGAGATCAATACCTCTCCTGCTTCCCAGCTACCTCCTACAAACGCTTCTAGTTGCCTCCTAGAGCTGTTTCCTGGCATCCTACAGTTGCTTCTAGTTGCCTCCTACAACTGTTTCCTACGGTTAATTCTAGTTGTCTCTTACAGCTGTTTCCTATATTTGCTTCTAGTTGCCTCCTACAGCTGTTTCCTACAATTGCCTCCTACAGCTGCCTTCTACAGTTGCTTCAATGCCTTTCAGTTGCCTTATATATGCCCAGTCATATGGACAATCTAGGCATATAATTGCTTTCAGTTACCTCTACTTATCATCAGTTGCCTCTAGATGCCGCCCTCATTTGCCTCATTGTCTTCAGTTTGCCTCTGGTTGACTGTACTTGCCTCCCATCACACATTCCCTTCAGACCCTACATCTCTAATTCTGGCCACATGCTGCGCTCCTATAGAACTATGTCTACATGCTCCTGATGATGTTCTTCATGCATTGGCCTAGGAGTGCTGATGGCGTGTTTGTGCAGGAACAACACTTAGATTAAGAACATATTTACTATAGAAATGAATAATGTACAAGTATGTAGCAGCTCAGATGTATAGTCAGATGACAATGATAAAACATTCCTCTGGTCTGAAGTAACTACTGTTATACTATTATGCCAGTTGTTGCACAACAGTAGTCTAATAGAGCTTGGAGGACTGTCTCCATTATCTGATGTCAATGATTACTCATAACTTTACTCATAACTTTACTTGTAAATTACTCATAACTTTACTCATAACTTTACTCATAACTTGCCATCAGACACTCTACAGTCCTCACAGCAATGGCGTACATGTACTTATAATTAAAAGCTGAAATGTTTAAAAGAGAAAACAGACCATGCTGTCTTAAACTGTATTGATAAATAGAATAAATGTACTTTACACCTATTGATGTCCATGTGAGATTGAAACCAAATATGTGTAGAAACAGCAGCCAAATGGGTGGTGGGTCTTTTCCTAACATATGGTCCTATACCCCATGATATACAACTAGACATACTTAGATGGGAAACTATACGTTTTTGTTAGATTACACACAATACACAAATATTGGATTTCATGTGACATTTCCACAGGGAGGGTAGCACGGCAATGAAACAATACCTATCTGTAATAGAATGCAGTGGGACAATACAACAATACCTGTCTGTAATAGAATGCAGTGGGACAATACGAGTCTGGAGGAACACCCCTAGAGGACTACTAACAATAAATCAATATCTAGTGCAGACCACCCACAGGAGATAATGATATGCAAGGCTGTGGAAGGAGACTCAATGCCACCCTAGTACAACTGGAAACATTGGCCAACATACACACATGCAATGCCAATATCGTGGTAACCGACAATTGAATTAAGGTTGAGATCTGGAGAAAAAAAAGTACACCACACCTGCCATCTTGTATTTTCAAGTCTATGGTATAAATAAAACTTCAGAAACTTTCAACCCAGGGTAGCCTATAGGAAACGACGGAACTCTAAGACAACCATGTCAGCCATGATAACCACTCCTATATAATTGTTAGATGATAGGTAACACTACCTTACAGTGGTGCAGTTTTGTACATGCAAGCCCAGAAGTGTTGATCGCATGCATGCTCATGTACGCGCACACACACACACATGCACCCACGCACGCGCACCCACACACACACACACACACCCCACCCCATCCCACCACACACACACACACACACACACACACACACATTTTCAGAAGAAAACAACCAATGACAATTGCATACTCGATAGAATAAACAACACCTACATCATAACAGAACAATGTATCTGCAAAAAATGGAAAAATAACGGAAATGTTTCTCTATTATGTTATTATGAACATTAAGGAGTGAATCTCTTAAAGTAGCAAACACTATTACAATAGATAACATCTTGGCAGTTCTAACTGTCAATAATTTATCAGGACAGTCCTATATCTGTCCACACCAATACCACCCCTGTCCAACATCCAGTACAAAATCATCATGGTCATTACCTGCTAGTTGTCAAAACTTGTACAAATGTCAGACTGTGACCCATCAAAGCCTGGATCAGCTTGTTATCGGACTCTGACAGTGGGTAATGGACCCACACACTGCCAGTAATGGACCCACACACTGTCAGTAATGGATCACAGTGTCTCACAGCTATGGACCCATCTACAATTAACCTACATCCAACCCTGTGCCATAAAAAGATTGAATGGCGTGATTGGATGAGTCTCTCAGAATGTGACAGGACTGAAAGGCTCAATTTGACACAATTCTGGATTAAAAGTGATATCAACCTATTTCCTAATCAATTATTGCCATACATAAATCAAAGAATCACACATACTCTATGTAAATGCTAAAATGATTAGTATTATCCTGGGTACTTAACTGTGACAAGTCTAAGAAGATCAAAGGATGCCTACTTAGAAGATTTTTAGTATTCATAGAATATTCGTAATTTTGGTGCAAATTGACAAGCTTTAAGATAGAAGTAAGGTAAAAAGCAAAATCAATACATGTTCAGAACTTCATGGTTAATGGTAACTTTCAAAGGCCAGTCAGACAGGAACATCATACAGTGGATCATGTAGAACTTGTATAGGACAAGCACCAGCTGGAACAGAACAGAGGTGTATAGGACAAGCACCAGCTGGAACAGAACAGAGGTAAACAGATATCTCCACTGCTGAATAGATACCTGGTTATATAGGCGGTTACCTAGTCTTGTCTCACAGACCCTGTTCTCTAATACTCTTATTCCAAATATATCCCATGGACAAAATCAAGTCTAGATTTTCTGGGTTCAGAGATTAAAGAAATTCAGAGGCTTCTTTCATATACAAATATTATACCCATCAGTAGAATTTATTAAAAATGATTTACTTTCATCCTCTGAGACTATTGATAGTCTAGCTATTGCCCCAAGCAGTTTGCTATCATCCAGGGCAGGTGATCATAACTTTACCTACAGACCATAGAGCGCTAATGTTCTGACATCTTTACTTACAGAATACAGAACACTAATGCTGCCACACTTTACTCTACAGATCAGAGAACAACAATGTTGTAAGTCAGAACTTTCCATACAGAACATAGAACACCAACAATACCCAGAACCCAGAACATAGAGCACCAATTATACTAGAACCTTCTCTACAGAACATAGAAGTCACATCTTTAGTTATTTCCCTAAAAACATATAGGACTCCAAATTAGTCAGAACTTTCCATACAGAACTACAATGATGTCAGAACATTTCCTACAGAATATGGAGGTTTACGATAATTCCCTTATAATGACAGAGGCTCTTACACCAGTAACACACACACATTGCTCCAATTGGTTTACTGGAAATGTAAATGCGAAAAGTTGTTTTCCATCCAGGTTAGATGAAAGTTAAATGGAAAGTTAATTAATATTTAATAAGGAAAGGAAATCTTTAAAATTAAGCCACTTAAAAGTAAAAGAAATATCAATACAAAGAACGTCAGCCCAAAGGGACATTGAGAACTGATGTGGAACTAATTGACAATGTCAGCTATGATGGCAAACACAAGAAAATAAGCTATCCAATAAGCTCATCCTAGATTACATCCAGTTGAGCTGATAACATAAGGCAGTAAGCTGTAGGCTGTCTGAGAAACGTGGAACTGTTTTGACAACATGAGAAATGCCGGCAGTCCACATCAATAAGCCGCCCAGAACAACAGGACTTTGTTTAACGACTATTTCCATATCGTGGTGCTAAATCTACTTCATTTGGCCCCAATACAGATTGACTACGCAGGTTAATTATATAAATAAAAGAAGTAAATGAACACAGCTCTGGCTGGTGGATGTACAGCTAGTTAGGTCTCCACTGCACGTGGCGGCACGAGAGCGGCATGACAACAGCCAATATTGATATTGATTTCTATCTCCGGAGGGAGATATTGATATTTAGCTAGTCCACGGCCATATCTCATTTCCAGAATGTCAGTATTGAAAAAATAGGTATTGCCATAAGTATTGCCACCCATGTTACCAGGTAGAGGTTACCAGCAGTTGTGTTAGCAGTGTTGTCTTGATGTCAGCAGTGTTGTCTTGATGTCAGCAGTGTTGTCTTGATGTCACTTTTACTGCATTTAAGATACTAGCTGTAGATAAGTCATAAGGTCATTATGTCCCCAAAGACCCGATTGACAACATGAAGATTACTCCAACAACCACATACAACACTATACAGTACCTAAAGTCAATGTATTATTTAATTGACTTTCTTGTTGTTGCTGTGGGCAGATGTTTTTGATCCTCATGTAATCAAATTGTTTCCCCTTACTCTTTAATAGATTTCAAACCCTGCATTAAATTTGGTTGTATGCATCTGAATCCTGAAATAATTCAAATATCACACTCAACCATTTTCACACTATAGCGATAACACATGACCATAACTCAACTTATTGAAGAAATACAGAGAACGGAACAAGACGTTACAATGAGCTACTAGTCCTATTGCTCTATGCCTTGTTTAGTACCATATAAAGAACATGTAGACTCATTTTCTGAATTCTTTCTGGCTTCGTGCGTGATAAAATTCATTACATAATTGATGTCTGGGAACTGCATAGAATACATGCACCTATTCTGACAGCAATACTATATCAAGTCTGACGTTTTCCTTTGAAACAAGTAATTGAGTTGTGGTCTTGGGCCATATTCCATAGAATTTCAGCAGCATAGTGGTGATCTATTACGGCTAGAGAGGAACCCACAAGAGCTCTGTGTTACAATAATACCCTTGAGCCAGGGCTGGTACAGATCAACCATAGAGTAGTCAGACAGATATTGCATTCCAACATTTCCCATATGTGAGACCATGGGGAGATTCTGAGACACTGAGAAAATGAGTGATTTGTTGCCTAACATCGCGCCAGTATGGTAATCTTTCACCAGTACACTACTGGTATATAGAAAGGGCTTGTATATTATGTACATTTTACCCCTTCATATATTTTAATCTTTGCCATTGGCCCTCACTCTACATACATATCGGTGATACAAAGGAACATACTAAAGTAATGCAACAAAGGCATATAACAGGCATGTAGCAATGGCTCTTGCCTATGGAAAATGTTCACTGCCAATTATATGATAGTGACTGTATGCATCAAAATATTCCCAAATACCCAAATGATTTTTTTATTTCAATTTATGACAACCATGAACAAAAGGTAAATGACGGCCCAATGTCAGAAGGCCAAGGTTGTATAATTTGTCCAGACCAGGTGACAGATCCCGATGACAAGTTACCCTGCCAGTGTAGACACAGGTACTGAATCCATCAACTACACCACGCACAAATCAACTAAGTCTATGAAATTTCCTCGATCAATCAAGGCTGGATTGAATCGGAAATGTAGCATTGTCCTGAATTGAGGATTTGTGAAAAATCAATGACAAAGCATTGCCCTACTTAGCCCTTGTATTCCCAGCCTGGGTGAAATACGCTCGCTGCCAGTGTCGGCACTGGACTCGCTCAGAGACATGTTTCCAAACTGGCTCATTATCCTGAAAGCCTGGCTCCACTTCTCTAGACAAGGAGCTGCTGGAGTGGTCCTAAGGTCCTCCTGTTCCCCTGCCTGGCCGCATCAGATGGTTCCCGACACCAGTCTGCTCTCAGTCCTCTCCCACAGGACATGGCAGGTAATGGGTCCAAGTGAGATGACATTACATCCAGATTGGAAACAGTTGACTAGATCAAACACGGACTAAAATCAGTAGCAATTGGGTGCACATGTTTGTCGCATGGTGCACTTTTATAAAGGTTATCGATATGTATGAACAATAATAATAGTTCTTTACAAATTGATGGTATATACAAACTGATGATATATATACAATTTCAAATTTGGTCTATGTTGCCATGGTAATACATGTACTAGGACAGTTCCACATTGTGGATATTACATTCAGAGACAAAACTTTACTTTGAAGTTCTTGTCAAATTTTAATAAAGCTGCCTATGCTGCTCAAACATACACACTGAATACCTTAGGCGACCCCTTATATATTAGTCAAAAGGTTTTTCTTTTCCACTTACTACTACTGCATAGTTAAAATATTGCCGAATGCAAATACAATGAAGAAAAGTAAATATATCCATATGTAAAGATGTGAACAGCCTGCTTAAAATGGCTCAATGGTGTGGCTATCAACACAGGAATTGGCACACCCATATGAGCTGCTTGTCTCCCAGTCTGTATTACCTGTACCACAAGTGTACGGTACTGACCTTGACCTTGACCAGATGGTGCTACCTGGCCGTGTTCTGTAGTGTACTGCAAGGTGCGGCTCCGATAGTAAGCAAAGGCTAAAGGCAATCACCATTCTTCAACATAGATCATGTTTTCTGTTTCCACAAACACACCAACAGTACATTATTTCTGACGAACACATTGATGATAGGGCAGAAATTTACCAAATGTGCATTGCATACACTGGCCATGAGATAATAGTCTGCTACTTCCTGTTGCTCATAGATATCATGTACTTTACTCAGCAGATGATACGAGTTCCTCTAATCCAGCAAGGGTTATCAGCGCCTATTCCTTAGACACTCTGGCAGGACATGTTAGGCACTATATTTCAGCAGGACATGTTAGGCACTATATTTCAGCAGGACATGTTAGGCACTATATTTCAGCAGGACATGTTAGGCACCATATTTCAGCAGGACATGTTAGGCACCATATTTCAGCAGGACATGTTAGGTACCATATTTCAGCAGGAAATATCATGTCCTATTCGTCCCCAGGACAAATCAGGTCTCTTCTATTTTTGCTATCAGATTGTGTCATACATATATAATAATTCTATCAAAAGACATATTGTACAAATTGAAATGATACCAATGTTTAAATACTGCCTTGTAACATATCATGTTATATTCACCTAAAATAACACATTTTCTCTCACAGGCATACATAGTTAACCTTTACAGAGAATAAGGCAATGGGAACTACTTTATTATGACACTATGTATTCGGGTATCATTTCTAAAAACTCACATCTCCACTATTATATAAGACCATAGCGCTCGTGTAAGGTTCAGTTTGCCATGTATAAGAGATCACTATGAGAGAGAAACCGTAATGGTATGGAAGTAGATACGAGACCTTCAAGAAACAATACCCTGGTAATGTGTAACTTATACTTTGCTTAAAGGTTAGTGGAGCAGGGTTATCCTTTCATGAACCTCTCTTACCCACTAAGACCTTAGCGCTCTCTTTGCTGATAGCTAATGCACTGCAATGAGAGCGGTATGTCTCTTAGTGGATAAGAGAGCTTTGTGAAAGCATACCCTGGTGGGTATGTCAGCATCACTCCAGTCTTACACAGTGATGAACCACTGACTGGGATCTTGTGATATAAAGACTGGCAAGAGTTCTCTGTGGTCAATGCTTGTATTCAATACCTTTAAATGATACCATCATAATTTATCATAGTTTGAAAAAATAGTAGCAAAAATACATTACTTTTCCATCTCTAGTTACTTCCCTGTATGTTCACATCATTGTGATTATACCGTATGCTACTATATCATCCAGTCATTTTGAGAAACCTTTTTGCCAATTTCCAAGTATAATCGACAAGAGATTAAATAGTTCAATACTCGATCAACATGTTGACTTAAATAGCATCTGTCCAAGTGATCATTTCTCCATTAAGAACGAATATATCATGATGTGTGCCATCCCCAGATAGAAAATGTCTAAATAATTGCTCTGCTTTCTGAAAATATCAGTGTGTGGTGAACATTTTCTCATCCAATGTGCACCTGAACACAAGTAAAGTATCAAAATGTTTTCATCAGAAAATGAATACATCATTAATACATCACATCTAATGTCTCTGTGTAGCAGATATGAAATTAATAAAATGTAGGATGCATACTCTATATTTGGAAGAGTTTGAAGAACAGGGCAAGGTAACTACAATGTTGTATGCGTTGTACTGTGTATATACATAGGACTTCCTGCATTAGTATGAGCAGTGGTATGCTGCATGTGAAAGCCATATCCTGTATATCCGGCAAACCATTGGATCCAGATGAAAAGATTGAGGACAATCTGTATCAAAGTACAGTGTCCCATCGATATAACACTGTTCGATTCACAGCGGATTTGGATATAAGGCGGGGTCAGATGTGGATCACATTTTTATTTTTATTTACCTGTACCATCATATAAGGCGGGTACTATAAGGCCCCCTGCCATGGACCCCAAATTCAGTGGGAACACTGTAATACATTCTGAATGAAACAATGTCTTTTAGAATAGAATGACTTGATAAAAAAATGTCAAAAACATTTCTTAATGTCAAGCATGGCCTTAACTTTGAAAATTGCATCAACAAACCATTGAGGTCTATTGAAACAGAATCCTGCATTTACCCACAGATCAGATATAGCCGGTAAATCAAAGAAATAAATCTCAGAAAGCAATCACATCATCCCAGTGTCTCTACAACCGCCAGGTGAATGTCAAACAAACAAGGGAGGATTAGTTAGAACATGTCGTGATGTAACAACAACACAAGTCTGATTGGCCTCGGTGCTGGCAGTAGAGACCATAGGCCCTCACCGAGTTGCTCTGATGGAATCAATGTGTTCATTAAAGGAACGTACCATAGGACATCTTCTACAAACTGAGATATTGACCCGGGTTGGAGAACCAGCCCTGGACTGCCGTTATAATCACGGATTTGGATCGAATCAATTCTCTCTGACAGCAGACAGCCAAGAAGAGGCTAGAGTCAGTTCCGAGTCGGGATGTGTCAGTTCCATCGAACTTCAGCAACCTTACAAGATGACCATCTTATTTCTTACAAATATAATCCAACTTCTGAATCTAAACATTCATTTTGTGTCTGACGACATGTACCCCACATTGAGCATGTCATTGATGACAAATATGTTTCAGGATAACTTTTTATATAAACAACATGAATGATATGTTCATTTTAAAATAAATGAATGTACACAGCGAACATGTTACTAGTGTTTTATGTCATATCACATGAGAATTGTATTAATGTAAATTAGTATTGTCAAGAACAGCAAATATGCTTCAAGATCCATATTTCATCATCTAGATTTCCTGTTTACACACATATTGAAGTGAAACATCAACATTATTGGCAACCACAAGTTCTTCATGCAAATCCTACGGGTGAACCACCATCTTTTTACACAAATAAATCCATAGAACAATTTCCTAATGTGATCAGATTCATGTTACCATTTATAATACATCATCTTTGGATCAATCCACATGTCTGTCTATCTATCTGTGTGTCTGTATATATGTATATTAGAGTATGCTGTGGGAGTACAAGATTAAATGAATCTGGAATATTATGGTTGTTCTTAAGATTAGAAACATCTGACATTGTTCAGTCCTGGACATACTCTGGTCACACAGACAGTGGATTAGCAGCCCCAATAAGGTACCACAACCATTGCCAACTAGTCTGTGATGCAATATGATTAAGGACAGGAACTGAGAAGCCCTCTCACTGTAGGCTATTTTCAGGAAAAGGAAATACATGTATATACAATTAATGAGACATTCCGTCCAAGGTAATGTGATTACACACTTGAAGACAAATCTATTAGTACAGTGTTATGAATACCACACCATGGCTAGGAGGTATGGGAATCAAACAGTTTATATCAACCTTACTAGAAATGAGATATGCATCAACGAAATCAAATAAATTTCAAGAAAAGCTTCTTAAGGAACTCAATAATCAGAACATATGAAATCATTAAAAAATAAATGACGGGAAAACAAAGTGATATAATTTGTTGGTCTTGGTGTCTAAATCTCATGATTATAGTGTACAAACAAATAAAATATAGACCGTTTCTTACCATCGTTCTTCATCAAACACAATATTGAAGCATCAATACTATAAAATGATTACTTCATTGATGTCCAAATGATGTCCAATGCCAGTTATATTGTTCTATGCTATGGTGATACTAGTCCCAGTAATACTAGTCCATGTTTGTCACAGGTTTCTACATGCCATAACATTACATCAGGTCTGCACTTCACTAAGGGGTCATATGATAGTCTGGGCATAAATCATAGCAGATGCCATAGTCTTACTATAGCAGGAAGTGACATCCAGACTACTGGTACAGGTCCCGTGATTTTGAAACTTTTCTGAGTACAATTTCATGCTCAACTCAAAGTTTTGTTCACAAATCCTCATATAAAATCTGAGCTTGAGCATGAAATCGTACTCAACAGTTTTGCAATCTCGGGACCCGGTGAACTGCGGAGTGCCGGCGTACCTGCTTGAAGCCCCTGTACATTATCTGCAGCTCCTTGCGTGTAAACTTGGTGTTGCGGCAGAGGACATCAATGCCCTCCGGCTTGTAGCGAACCACCTGCATTTCCAGGTCGTCAATGTCATGATCTGAAAAAAGCCGCAAAACTTAGTAACAAGCCGGCAGAACCTAGCGACAAACAGACAGAAATTAGTAACAGGCCATCAGAAATTAGTAATAAACAGGCATCACTTAGTAATGGGCTGTACTGCTGGAAAGTTACAAATGCAATTGCAGTATTGTTCTGTAAACAGAGTTGTAATAGCGGAACATGCTATATATATGATCAAGGAGTTGGACATTCCTTAAATCTGGAAAAACCCTGTTTATAGGGTCAGAATGATATTAAATGATATGATATGTTCTTGAATGTTAAATTGTATTAATGGCTTAAGATGAAGTTTTTATGAATATTTCAAGATGAAAAACAGTTAGTCAAAAGCTAAACTTGCATAATCTGGTGACCACAGACCACTAAGTAGACTGAAGTGACACCATTAAGGTGGCTAAAACAAATGGGACTACGGTACTAATCAAGCTAGCAAGCAATAGTTAAGTGGTATAAAAATATTTAATGGGTTGAAATGTCTACAGAACAATTGGGTACATGTATAATATTAATGATTGTAACATCATGACATATGGCAGCAAGCAACCAACACACAACAACTACAGTAGTTGAAATCAGAAAGTACTGAAGAACCTATGGAAGCCTACATACAGACATTATGAAACATACATATCTACCAACTACAAACTTATTCCAATCTTTTAAATTTGCATTCATTATGTTGATATGTTTAATTTTCAACAGAATGATTTTTTGAGTGTTGTATTTTGTTGCTACATGGATGTTTCAGAACAGCACACAGACTATGGGGAACACAAATACCACTGAGTTAACATTAACAATTCACCATGGTCTTCTTGCAGAGAGTGCATGGAACAAAACAACATATGCGATAAGGTCAATCAATATTACAGCACAGTACACAGCATAGAAGTCAGCTTACTTAGAGAAACCATTGGAGCATAGTTAATGAAGCATAACAAAAGTCAGGCGGTCAATGAAGCATGACCATGTAATGATCTGTTATATTGGCATCGCTAGGATCAGCATCAGGTATTCTTTTGTCTTGGAGGAAACATTCCTTAATTAATTACTTTCTTTTATTAGTCTTATTCACATTGTATACACAAGTAAATGTTCTACATAGTTCTACTTCTAGTAAACATATGCACATATAAACATAAATATTTGAGAAATAAACAGAACTGCAATATTATGGTCATGGATCAAAATTTCAAATAGAAACATAACACTACATATAATGTGCATGCTATCATCATATAGGCTTTCAAGACCCTGACTCCAATAAATGACTACTGGTACATTTCAACTTTGCAACCCCATCTCCAGAGAGATTTCTACCAAAATAGAGCTACAAATGAATACTACGCTGCATCAAATTAGCATCAAATGTGTCAATGTTATAATGATATGCAATATTTATTTGCAAATTGTACCTGCCAATGAGTAAGTGCAGTGGTTAGATTGTCGGACTATTAACTGGCCTCCTAGTCCACAGAACGATAGTAACCCTACTACAGTTGTAACTCCGATATGTTCACATGACATTACCACTCTAGTAGAGCTAGGATTGTTCTGTGGAACATGGACCCGAGTTATACCATCTCATACAGGACAACCCTGGAATCCTCTACAACAGTTCCCCAGGCTGAGTGATGTAGTATTTGTATGCATACTGTGCACCTGTCCTTGGGGTAACTGAAGACATGCTTCATGCTTGTAGTGGGCTTCTCCCCTACCATATCCATTTAGATTCTGATTTGGGGCATAGAACTGCTTTTCAATACCGTTTTCTCATGCTGTTGCTACTTTGCAGCAGGAGGAAACTTGCAACACCTGTAGAGCATGCAGTTGCAGCACCTTGAGAACAGGCTGGTGGTACTGACGAACCACCGACGAACCAAGGATGCTACCTGTACCAGGTACAGACATTGCATCATATATCATGGCTCCATCATGAATGTAAATTCTACAAACATTGCTAAACTAGGCTAAACTATGGATAAACCACATTTGTGCATAAGGACCCAGATCACTAGTGCATCCTTCATTTCATTTGCACATTGAACAAGAAGTCACAAAGACACTATGACTAGGAACAACATTAGAATAATGAAAATCCAAATAAATTAACTACCATATGACATCACATTTGACAAAAATGGATTTCTATCCATTACATTAGTGCGATACAGATGGATTGAACAATTACGAGGACAGCTGTGTTTTTTAGCAGAGAAAGTGCAGCAAGTGATGGACTACCTATCTGTTTCATGGTGATCAGCGGAAGAATTCCATTAGCTATCCATCTAACACACAAAGTGCCCGAAACATCAAGTACAGTTCCACCTCAGTAGGGTCCTCTACAGTTCCACCTCATGAAGCAGGCTCAGCTATGCCCAATGTGTACTTCATCAACACTACTGACAGACCACCATCATCTGACATGACACTATTGTGTCCAACACCACCACACATCCCACTGTTTGTTCATAGGTGATTTCCAGGTGCATTGGTTAACCCTAGGTGACTTCCCACTTGTACAAACATTACCATATTGTTAAATGCATACTACAAGTTTGGAGTGAATAACCTATCTTGGAGATAATTCAGCATGCATTTATACATTACAGCACTTATCAGGTGACACTGTTTCTAGAGATGCCGATACATCTGCATGTCGGAACTTCAAGGATCAATGTGAGTCAGTCATGCATCAACATCTCATCCACATGACATCTAATTGTAGATCTTCTCTCATCTCTAGCTCTTACATGTTCAATGTTTAATCAGATGGCAACTCCTGAGATACATACTTAACGAACGTCCTCATAGGATATGTTCATCATGCTTCAGAACATACTGCTCCAAACAACAACTGTGGTGATCTGTTTATCATGGCTACATGGCAGTATTGTTGTGTATAGATAGATCAGAGCAAAATTGTTATGACAAAAAACACTGTAGGTCACACCCAGAGAAATAACTCAAGCAAACACAAGTCATATTTCAAGAGATCGTTTGAATAATTAACAGGAAGCAGTCTCCGAATTGTTAACATCCAGTTTTTGTCATGGAAGTCATATACATTTAGTTAGGGATGTTATTTAGTTAACGAAGAAGAAAGAGGTTGGTCCTATTCAAGAAGTTTGTTTTCAGGATATTGGTGTTGGAAAATAATGAACTAAGAAGCTTGTGTCTATTTACAATTGATGTTCAATTTTCATCTCTAGTAACAGTATTTACAAAGTCCGACAAGTTTATACAATGGCAATAGTGTCTTGTTCTGCAGCCAGAGAACCCAAAAGAAATCCTAGATCAATTAGCTCTAATGCTAGGAAAGGCAGTTTTAACCAAATTTCAATAAAATATTTTACCATTACAATGGCTAAGGTTGCAATAAATAACGAACAGGGTATCCTTTAACAAAGCTCTCTTATCCATAAAGAGACTGGTAGATAATACATTGCTAAGAGAGCACTACCAGTCTCTTGGTAGATAAGAGAGCTTCATGAAAGGATACCGTGAAAATTTATGTATGTTTCAAGGTTATTTGAAGGTCAAATTGTACAGTATAAAAAAGGTGAAACTGCACCCTTCCTGCAGAAGACTACTTACAGCGATTGCGCAGTCATCTATTACAAGTATGCAGAGAGCATTTACATTCAATTTGACCTTGAGATAGTTGAAGAAAGTTTTAGCAAACTCATACAAGAACCTGTATTTACAAACTAGAACATTTATCAGTGTATCTATCAAGGTTCCTGGAAGAAATCTGCCCACACCTCTGGATTGCTCCACGAATAATCAATACTTGCAGATGAGAACAAATTATTGATTGGAAAAGAAATATTGAATCTCGGTCAGATCTCGAATCAAAGATTGTGAGAAAAACATGAGAAAATACCTGAGTTGGATGTATTCCCAGTCTCCGGTTTCCCCGCACATGTCACAAGCTTCCGTAACGATGACGTCAAAAACATGCAACAGAGTTTTTGTGACTTTGTCTTCCAGCATCCCATTGTTGCATGAACGCTGCCCAAACTAGCTTTCTTTAACAATATATAGTTATGCAGGTTGCTGCTTAATTCAATTTTCTGGATGCAAAATGCTGAAGTTGAGCTGTATGCTTTGATCAATACCTGAATCGAGGGGATTTCAATGTATTTCTCCTCGGCCAGCTAGTATCGGGGGAATTAGACATAAATAGCGGCACAATCGCACAATGTAGGCTTCGATGACTTAGGGTACAATGGGATAAAGTAGTGTTATGAGGTTAGACTTTGTGGTAGGACGCTGTGCTAGGACTCTTGCAATATGCTGTTGCTAGACTCTGGTTAGATGTGTGTGGTTACGCTTGTTAGTAGCTGTGAGGAAAATAGTGTCGTTATTTGGGTACTCCAATGTGTTCAATTATTAGAATTGCATATATTAATAATTATATTGACTTAAACTATCAACATGGTATAGTGAAGTCACAATTTAATGGAAAACCAACATGCTATGTTTTAGCTGAGAGCCAACTAGCCATATTTTAATTTTTGACTACCGGCAAGTCAGATACGATTCTATTCCGTCAGCCTGATTGGCACAAAAGCAATTTTCCTTCACACTCATCATATTATTATGACAAGCAAAATAGGCATGATTCCAAATCGGCTATATTGAATAATCAGACATAATTTATCATCCCAGGAGTAATGAAATTAGAAAAAAACAATCATGAAAAAATGACTGATGAATTTGCTAGGTTTGTAATATCACTAGCAGGTTGTAGTGTGTGGTATGTTCAGTATACAGTGCCGCCTCGATATAACGCTGAAGTTGGGGTCTATGATACCACCCTCCCCCCTCCCGCCTTATAGTACCCACCATATACAATATTACAGGG
>JAULBP010151810.1:0-15455 GCA_032355345.1 Lepetodrilus pustulosus | reverse complement strand
AAAGCAGCTGCAGGAGTTGATGCAGACCCGCAAGTGGTGGAGGTGTTCCACGATATTAATGCAAATACAACGGTAACTCTCGAAGAGATTGCCAGCAATCAAATAAATAGAAATGCGTCCACTGTTGCAGAAAGTTTAGAGCTTACTACTGGTACTCATGTATCCGGTGATTTAGATGATACTAAATATAGAGATGATGATTATTATATCTGTACAGATACAAGTGGCATATTAAACCTAAAGTTTGATTTTGATATTGGGGCAGTTGGTAGACCTAATACAATCAATCTTACGGCTAATTTACGCAGTGCCAACGATGATGCTATTATTTCGGCTTGGGATAGATCTATTGATGGCTATGCTCCTATTGGAGTTTTTAATGGTAAGAATAATGATTTATTTAGAACTGTATCTTACGAATTAAATGATACAATGGTCGGTATAGGCTCTGAAATTGGTCAAGTAAAATGCATGATAACAGGAACAGGATTTACAAGTGCTACTTTAAAAATTGAGCAAATAACAGCTTCATACTCTTTCGACAATAAAACTGTTGGTTATGCTAATGGCTCGGTATGGCTTGATACTGTTAATGGTTATACTGGGACACAAGAATTTGTTAATGGTGTAGCAGATCATAAAGCTAAAACACTAAATGATGCTATTACTATTGCAATAAAAATGGGGCTTAATATCATAACAGTCACACAAGGGAGCGTTTTAGATTTTGAACAATCTCTAAATGGGTTTACTATTACTGGTACCGGTTATTTTGTCAAACCAAATAATATGGATTTTAGTAATATGATTATTCGTGGAGCTACAATGTTGACAGATACAGATACCATAACTGTCACGGGTGCTGGCACAGTGGGGTATAACGGAAATTATCAAACTCTTGACGCTACTACATATAACAAGGGTGATGTTGGGTATGCTATTAATAACATATCCTTAGATTATAAATTAGCTACTTGCGGGCAATCCAATATGGTAGGCATGGATACACAAACGCCTGTTACAGGTATGGATAATATCTGCAAATTTCAAAACGGTGTCACTTGGATAGACTATGCTGACACAAGCAATAGTTTATTACCAACTTGTTTAGATTCTATCCTAGATAGTAATAGTACAATTAATATGGGGATTATTAGGACAGAAAGGGGAGGTAAGGGAGTTGTAGACACATGGTCAATAGATTCTAATTCAGATTATATATGGGCTATTACCCGCATTAATGGACAAAATGGGGTTAATGATTTTTTATATTATGGAGGCGAAACAGATATAATAAATCATATTACAAAAGATAATTTTAAAACAGCGTTCCGCCTAATGATGTCCAATTTCAGAAGAGATATTAATTCTAATTTAAGATTTTTTGTTGTAAAACCTTATTACAGCGGGGAAACATTAGCATACAATAATAATATCCGTATAGCACTAGATGAATTGCAAACAGCAGGAGAACTATATATTGTTGGGGATTCCTTGCCATATCAGGGGCAATTAATAGATACAATACACCTCAACCAAGCAGCACAGGATTCTTTAGGGCTAACAGTTGGGGGTAATCTAAATAATTTACTAGCTTTGACACATGATAATTATTACTCACCTATTAATGGTTGGACTACAAATAATTTAATTTGCAGTGTGATTGCTCCAGCAGAAAAATTTAGAGATACCGAAAATGTCGGGTTTGTAAATTCTTATAGTGGTGCTGGTAGTATCAATAAAATTAAAGGGGTTTTAGATAATTGTGGTACAGGCTACGGTTTTATCAAAGCTACAAAATCTTACTATAATTTAACCGCCAGTAACGAGCTACATTTTGCAGGTATTGATATGTATGAAAAACAAAACTTTACGCTCCATATGAATTTTACACCTAGGGATTTAACATCATTTAGGGCATATTTTATAACACAGATAACACCAGTAAGTTCTAATATTAAACTTAAAGGGATGATTTTTAATAATAAAGTTTGGGTATTTTTTTATTACCCAACCACAACGGCATGGGCAACTTGTGATATCGCAAGCGAACTCGCTATAGATACTAATATAGATATTGTTATTGTTTGGGATGGTAACGCTGTTTCTCAAAATGACAAGGTAAAATATTACATTAACAACATACTAAAAAATGGTGATGATGTTGAATTTAGTGGAGATCTATTTTTAACTGTTACCTCCAAAGTGGATAATAATTTAAGATTAGCCCTCTCAATGTTTGCAGGTCAAATAGAATTGTACAATTATGAATTATACAATTCAGCCTTATCAAGTGCTCAAATTTCGGAATTATATAATGTAGGCAATACTAAAAATGATATTGAAGCCCAAAATTTAGGCAACGGATTGCTTGATTTTGAGAGTGGTTTATATATCAAGCAAGATTCTAGTAATTGGTATATGTGTAGAAATAAAGAAGATCCTACAAATACAGCAGATTACAGATTGATAAATAGTGTTTCACCACTCGGAACTTATGCACCTGTAGGCAGTAATTTAGGTTTACCGGTAGCCCGTATATTAACAGGTTTTTTTCGTAAATCATTTGGAACACTTAGCTTTATTAACTGTGCATTTACGAGTAATACAATACCTACAGCATATTTTGACAGATGTAAATTCACTGCTACAAATACAACTCCGCTACAACTATCAGAGGCAGGCTCTTATATATTTGACCATTGTATTTCTGCTGTTGCAGGAGATGGGTCTCCAAGTTTTGATTTAACTAATGCAGGAGCTTATCAGCTAAGTTTTAGAGGTAATTCTGGTGGAGTAGAAATTGAGCACTTAAAAGCAGGTGATAAAATCTCTCATGAGGGAAATGGTCAATTTATCGGTAATGCAAATTGCACCGGCGGTGATGTGTCAATACGGGGTAATATCAATAAAACAGATCATAGCGATAATATTATATTTAGCGATAATGCTAGATTTGGTATGGATCAGTTTTCTGAAATAGAATCCAACATAGAAGAGGTTCATTCTTATTCAGCTCTTGATTTAGACTTCGATACCACAACGGATATCAGAACTTTTTTTGATAAAGATGGGAACCCATTATTTAGAGTTCAAACGGATGAATCACAACCTGTTAAAACTCGTAGAAGATTAACATAAAATTTAAAACATTAAGCCTATTTGAAAGGTGGTTTTATGAAATTAGAAAAAATCAAAAGACTTTTACAACTGGAAAATCCCTCTATAACAATTGCAGTGTATTGTTTAATTGCAGCACTTGCCGAATATGAAGAGGATAATGCAATAATTATTACAGGTCGTAGCCTTGGGGAGCTTTTAAACCTCCATAGTTCTACTGTATTTAAACATATTGATACATTAATAGAGTTTAATTTGTTAAGTGTTGAAATTATATCTATTCCCACACCAAGCAGGAAGGCGAGAAGGCGAAAGCTAAAAGTATTATGAAATGTTACAAGATTGATTTTTCAAGTTTTTTTTATGGTGATATGTTTACCGGTTTCAGAGTTGTTTTAATTTATTTCTTTAGAAGATATTATGAAGATATTAATCAATTTGATAATGTTATAAATATTCATGGTGAGCAATGGGTAAGGACTACTTATAAAGAATTATTCAAAGTTTTCTACAAGCCAACTTGGAGAACTCTTACACCTATTATTAGAAAGATTGACTTCTTTGTTCAAAAAGGTGTTTTAATTAAGGCTTATGAAATAGGCAGTAAAAAGTTATTAATTAGAATTGACCATAAAAGGGTAAATCGTGCTATATTTTATAAAGACAGAAAGAGCTTACCGGAATCAATTACTAAAAAGCTTCCATCAAGAGATGAAGGTGTTGAGTTTATAAAGCTGTATTATAAGAAGAAACATAAGAAACGCAAGAAACATAAATTTAAGCGGAAAGAAAGGAGTAAGAGTTGTTAACGATGAAAGATTATATGGTAAAAGGCTTATCAGAATTAAGTCAAGAAGCAAGAAGTATTGCAATGTTGGGAATCTGTAATGATTGTGCATTTAAAACAGAATCATGTACATATAGTAACCTTGATTGTGATGGTCTTATTTTTCGAGAAGAGAATTTAAATGATTTTGGAGATATAGTAATAAATGAGCATACAAACATATTTCAAGGGTGATAAAAAAAGCTATTCGCAAGAGCGGAAGGCTAGGCAAGTAAAAAGAATCTCTAAAAAGGTAGAGATTAAAGAATCACAAATTCAAAAAGCCACGGAAGACTTGCTTAACAATCTGCCTGTAAGGTATATTAGAATACCGGATGCGATATATAGAATCATATTTTCAAAAAGTAGCTTAATTCCTCTTTGGGTAAAAACATTAATTGCATCATTTATAAAAGGCTTGCCCGATATTACGGTGTTGCTAAAAGACGGTAGATATATCTGCATTGAGCTAAAAACTGTAAAAGGAAAGTTGAGCCAAGAGCAAAAAGTATTTAGAAATGATGTAGGACATGACAATTTTTATACCTGTAGAAGTATAGATGATGTTATAGAAGTCCTTAGAGAATATAAACTAATTAAATAAGGAGGTCTTGAATGGCTAAAAAAAAGGTTGATATTCAAGAAGAAGTATTGAAAGAGACTAGAAAACTTCAAGAAGAGGAAAAAGTCTTAGAAGAGGGAAAAGTCTTAGAAGAGGAGTGTTTAAATCCGCCTCCAAAGTATATTAAAGGCTTAGAGCTTGTCGATGAAGAAAACGGACTCTCCGCAGTTAATGTTAATAGTAAAGGAGTGTTATTCATCTCTAAAACTGGAACTGTAAGCTTTATAGACGGTATTAGAGTCTCGACAAACGAGAGTGTAACAATATTTAAATAAGCATTTATTGTGGTGATTGTATTGCTTATTTTAAGAGTGTAGACCAAACTCCTTCCATTTGGTCTACACTTGTTTTATAGGTGCTCTTAAAAGTACCACACTTTAATAAATCTTATTGTATATTACTGTTATAATTATTATTTAATGCCGTTAAAAGCGGTGGAAGGAATTTTATATGTTTATTAAAGAAATCATCTTGAAAAATTTCAAGATGCACAAAGACCTAACTGTTAAGTTAGGCAAAACAACCGTTGTTAGTGGTGGTAATGGAGTTGGTAAGAGCACTGTTTATGATGCTGTCCAATTCTGTTTTTTTGGGGAAGACTTAGCAGGTCATAGTTCTGCTGAACACTTCAAACCTATTATTGATAAGATCCAGATTACGGGTGTAAGCACAGTGGTAACGGTAGTTACTGATGTAGGCTCATTTACACGAGGGTTTAAGGAAGTTTACATAACTAAAGATGGAGAGATTGAAAGAACTCTTACCGGACACAAGGGCTTCTTTAAAATTAACAGTGTAGAATGTAGTAAGAGTAAGTTTGAGATGAAAATAAATTCTCTTATTGGAGATATAGATTCGTTCTCTTACATTTCTAATCCACAAATATTCTTAAATGATAAAAAGATGCCTTGGAAAAAAAGAAGAGCCTATCTTCTTGGTGATGCAGGTAATCTTAATGAATTAGAGGAGAATCTTGCAGAGATTAAAAGTTGTATTAAAAGTATAGACAAATCTCTTGTAGAGCTACCCATTAGAATTGATGAGGTTTATAAAGGTATTGTTGAGGTTGGAAAAACTAAAGAAGAGGTTGAGATTGAGAGTAGTACTCTAAAATCTAATATTGCAACTTTGAAAGAAAAGATTGCTAATTTAAATAGTAAATCTTCAACTTTAGCATTAAAAGAAGAGCTGTTAAATAAAAAAGGTGTTCTTAGTGAGTTAGAAGCAAAGGCACGAACTAAGTATAGAGAAAAAGTTGAAAGCGTATCAACAAAGCTTGCAAGTGCTAAAAGTGAGTTTGATGAGTTAGATAAAAAATATTCAGAAGAGATTAATGGGAAAAGTGAAAAATATAATACTGATATTTACACACTTAATCTTAACAAAAGGAATCTTGAAGATAATATTAACACTCTTACAGCTCGCAAAGATGAAGTGGAAAATGTTATAAACGATTTTCGAGAACAGTGGATTGAGGAAGATAAAAAAGGTTTTGTACAAGACGATAAGTGTCATGCTTGCGGGCAAGATTTACCGGATGAGTTGTTAAAAGCTAATGCAAAAAGCTTCAAGCTTCAAAAAGCTAAAGCAAAAAAACAGATTGAGGTAGGTGCTGATAAGGCTAAAGAGGATTTAGCTGAAATTACAAAATCAATTACAGAAGCACAAGAACAACTTGATGCTTGTAATAAGGATATTGATAAATCGGTAAAGCTAAAAAGTGAACTTGATAAAGATTATGCTGAAAATCCTTATAGTAATCCAAAGCTTGAAGCAGTAATCGAAGCTTTAAAGAAAGAGCTTGATAAAATTAGCATTGAGCCTCTGGAAGAGCAATCTATATTAGAGGGTGAAATAGCAAAGCTTGAAATGGATTTATTAAAAGAAAATACAAGTAGTGCTACAGAAATACTTGATAAAGATGTTAGACGATTAGAACACTCTTTAGAAAAGGTATATGAAACTCTTGCAATTTTTGAGCAAAACGAAATTAAAAATGAATCAATGGAGGATTACCGCAAACAGATTTTAGAAAAAAAGAAAGAGATTGCAATTTTTAAAAAACAAAAATTATATGTTGAAAATGCAATAGAAGAAGAGATTGGAAGAGTTGAGGGGTATGTAAACAAGAATTTTGAGATAATTAACTTTGAGTTCTTTAAAAAGAGATTAAACGGCAATATAGAGTCTGTTTGCATACTTAAAAAGGATGGTATCCCGTATGAAATACTAAACACTGCCTCGCAGATAAACGCTTGTGTAGACCTTGCTAGAGGCTTATCTAAAATGGCAAATAAAGAGTATCCTATTTGGGTAGATAGAATGGAAAGTGTGCAGGATTTAATACCTGTTAATACTCAAATGATTCAAATAGAAGTAGAAAAAAATAAAGAGGGAAAAATTAATCCGTTAAAGATTGAGGTTATTGATGAATAAGAAAAATGAAATAACAGTTGTTTCAAAGTTAAAGGAATTTATTAAAAAAGATAAAATAATAGCACGCTATCAAGAATTTTTTAAAGATGGTTCTATGTTTTTAGAGGGCGTTTTAGGTGCAGTAGTTCAGTCGAAAAAATTACAAGAGTGTTCTCTTGAAAGCATTATGAATGCTGCAATGGAATCGGCAAAGTTAGGTTTACCGGTAAATAGTCAATTAGGGTATGGGTATTTGGTTCCCTATAAAAAAGAGGCAAGCTATCAAATAGGCTACAAAGGACTACTACAACTTGCAATAGATACAGGTGAGTATTTAAGTATTATTGGTACACCAGTTTATAATGATGAGTTTATAAAGTTTAACCCTTTTACGGGGGAACTCTTATATACTGTCCATGAGGGGCATGATTGCGACAGGTATAACAATGGTGAAATTGTTGGGTATTATGTAAAATTCACCCTTAAAAACGGCTTTTCAGCAGAACTGTATGCTAGTGAAAAGAATTTGTTAGAATTTGCAGAAAAATATTCAGAAGCTTACAAGTATGATTTAAGGAAAGGTTATAAGTATTCACCTTGGTCTACAAATAAAACATCAATGTGTATAAAGACTTTATTAAAAAGGTTAATTAAAACCTTTGGGATTATGTCTCCTAGACTTATGATGGCGTTATCTTCTGTAGATGTGCCAACAGATGAGATAGAGCCGGAAATAATTAAACCTTTAGGCGAAGAGGTTAAACAAGATGATAAAGGCAATTGTCCCATTTAATGGAACTTTTAAGAACAATTGGTAGTGGGAGCTCCGGCAATGCTTATTTAATTGAGGTTGCCGGTTTAAAAATTCTTTTAGAATGTGGCTTTGTGTATGATAAGATCTTGAAAGGTTTAGATTTTATTATACCGGACTTAATAGTGGTAACACATGAGCACAATGATCATGCAAAGAGTTTAAAAGAGTTTGCTGATAATGGAGTGCCTATAATATGTTCCAACGGAACCGCAAAGGCTAAAGGATTAATGCCTTACCAATATAAAACAGAATATAAAAGTAAAAGTCTTAATATTAGGCTTTTAGATGCTGTTCATGATGCTGTAGAACCTAAAATGATATTAATAGATGAATTAGAAAGTAATAAAAGGTTATTCTTTGCAACAGATGTATCGGAAATTAATGTAATAATTAATGATATTACTATATTAATGATAGAAGCAAACTGGAGTAAAGAGACTTTAAATGAAGATTTAATATATTCCAAAAGAAGTGTACACACTCACTTTTCTTTAGAAAAAGTTTTAACTTTTCTTGATACTATAAGTATTAAATCTATCGTCAATATCTACCTAATCCATTTATCAAAAGAAAATTCAAACAGTAAGTATTTCACTAAAACTATAATGGAGCATACAGGAATTAATACTGTAGCTTTGAAAGGAAAGTAAAATGTTAAAAAAAACCATGAAACAATACTTAAACAAAGAAATCAATAATATGAATATAATAAAACCATTGATTCCACTACCAACAGGCTACCTATTTACAGGTAACTATTCAAAAGGAAGCCTTGAAACATTATCTATTGGTGACTACGGAAAGTCAAAGAATATAAAGGCTGATTTTTTAGGTTACACTAAAATAATTGAAGGTGTACAAAATGGATATTGCCAACCATTAACAGAAAAATGGGTAATTACTTTATCTACTCAATACGGTTGTCCGATGAAGTGTACATTTTGCGATGTGCCAAACTTGAAATTTAAAGGAAACGCAACATTTGAAGATTTAAAATCACAGTTGTATAATGCTATTGGTTTGTTTCCTGAAATAAATTATACAGAAAGGCTAAATATACATTTTGCAAGAATGGGTGAACCTATTTTTAATAAAGATGTTTTGAAGTTTGCGAAATGGCTATACAACAATAAAAAGCAAATACAAAAAGATACTGGGTTGAGAATTGAAGTTATACACCCTGTTTTAACAACTTCTTTACCAAAAGTGTATAAAAAACTTGAAGAAACTATTTTAGAATGGTGTGAAATAAAAAACGAACTATACAACGGACAAGCAGGATTACAATTTTCAATTAACAGTACAGACACCGAACAAAGAAAAGATATGTTTCAAGATATGCAAATAACACTTGAAGAACTATCTGAAATTGCAAAAAAAATGCCTGAACCAATAAGCCGTAAATACACTTTAAATTTTGCGTATAGTACAGATTTTGTAATTGATGCAGAAAAAGTAAGACGACTATTTGACCCTGAAAAATTTATGTGCAAAATAACACCTATACATAATAATAATGCCTGTACAACAAATGGAATAAAAACAGTAGGCGGTTATGATAGTTGGCAACCATACCAAAAGCCTGAAAAAGCATTAAGAAATGCAGGTTTTGATGTATTAGTATTTGTACCGTCTATTGATGAAGAAGATGGTTTAGTTACTTGCGGAAACCTTATATTAGGTGGTAGCGAATTGAAATTAAGATTAAGTGAAAATGTTATTAAGATACACGGAATTTATCGTTAGTTCTTAGTTACACATAACGGTGTTGATAGTTTGTATTTTACGCAAATAATAAAAGAGTTTAAGAAAGAGGCTTTAAATACGAATGATGAATTTAAAATTACAAATAATCACCTTATAACAATGATTGATAAAATATTTTGAAAGGAAAGTAAAATGCAAGATGAAATATTAGATATTCCCATAACTACACAAAGAAGAATGATTTTAAAACACCTTAAAATGGGGAAAACAATAACCCAACTAGAAGCATTGAAGCAGTATGGATGTATGCGGTTGAGTGCTAGAATTTGGGATTTAAAAGATTTAGGTGTTAATATTGGAAAGAATATGGTTAAGAGAAATGGTAAAAGATTCGCTAAATATTATTTAATAGAAAATGGGGTAATTGATGGACGATGTATTACGACTAACAATTGTTAGAGGTTTGCCGGGTAGCGGAAAAACAAAATTTGCGAACTCATTAAAAGGTATCACCATTGTGGATGATGATTCTTTTTTTGAGACTGATAAGGGATATAAATTTAAAGAAGAGTACTACAAGGATTCTTTTAAATATATCCAAGCTATGACTATGTATTATCTATTCAGAGGGCAAAGTGTAGTAGTAACAAGCCCTTTTATTAAGGTAAAAGATATTACGCCATTTAAAGGTATTGCAAAGCGTTATAAAGCTATCTTTGAGATTGTTGAGGTAAAAGGTGATTATGGTTCAGTGCATGGTGTATCTGATGAAGTTATGGAAGATATGAAGAGTAATTGGGAAGTTTACCCACCAAAAAAGAAAGTAAGGGGAAAATAATGATTACAAAAGAAATAATAAAAGAGATTCATGATAATGCTGTCAAAAAGGGCTTTTGGGAAAAGAAAGATGGTGAAGCTATTCTTGATAGTCTTGATAGGGCTACCGCATTAATCGTTTCAGGAATATCCGAAGGAGTTGAAGCTTTAAGAATTGGTAGAAGAGCAAACCTAAAGGATTATGATGATTCAGATAAATCAAGTGAATCATTTGAAAAATACATAAAAGACTCTTTTGAAGACGAAATGGCTGATACCGTAATTAGGATTTGTGATTGCCTTGGAGCGTATTCAGAGATTGCAAAGGATAAAAAGGATAAGATAATTAATGATGTAATTAAATTTGCATCTGAACAATATGAGGATGTCACAAAAGAAACTCTTGAATATAAAAATGTATTTAAAAGTTTAAACATTTGCACTTCATTCTTAACACGCCACTCAATAGAGGATAAGTTCAGCTTTAATAGTTACAAAGATGCCTTGACAACTCTTTATTTAATTGCTAGTGATGAAAAGTTTGATATAGATTATCATATTTCTGAAAAGATGGCGTATAATGCTAAAAGAAGTGCAAAGCATGGAAAGTTGTTTTAATTATGACAGATAGAAAATATGAAGAATCAATCGAACGACTAGAAAAAATTATTGAAGTAGAAAAAATTATTGAAGATAGAGTATTAACAGGAGAGTGGAAGAAAAGTAAGTATGCTCAAGGCTTAACTAATGGAATTATATTAGCTATCTCAATCCTAAAAGATGAGGAAGCAGACTACCTCACATTATCCGGTTCATATGAGGATGACAACCTTTTTAGTGAGAACATTTTATAACTAATTATCACACTTACACATTTCGGTATGGACATGGGCTGATTGCCCTTGGCAATTTAGTAAATAACTTAATAAAAAAGGATAAATTATGAATACAGAAAATGATAATAAAAAGAACGGCAATTTGCCTGTATCTGATGTTAAGCGTTGCTTTTATGATGATGAGCTTTGCGAAGGAGTAATAATATATGTTGGTGGATTCAAAAGATATTTATGTGAAAAGTGTGCAAAAGCTGTTGAGGCTTAACCATATTAACGCTTAACATTAATTATATTAATAACGCAGGTGAAGTGAAATAAGCCTGCAACTACATAACAGTAATTTACACAAAATTACGATATATATAGAGCTGATAAGGTGGGATGGAATTTACTGTTTTCCATATTCACACCACCTTTGAAGCTCTTTTAATGAAAGGTTCTTTAATGAAAAAGAAACATTTTATTTACTACATTACTTTATTATGGAGGATTCACAATGTGTAGAGACTATACAGAAGCTCAATATTTTAAACATTATGCAAATTTTAGCACTGATTTAAGGCTTTTGGACGCAGAAGTAGAGCATGGTGATAAAGCGTATGCAACATATTTTAAGATACTTGAAGTATTAAGAGGAGAGAAAAACTTTAAATTCAATATAAATAAAATTCAACACTTAACACTTATACTTAGAAGAGATATAGAAATACTTAATGCAGTTATCTATGACTATGATTTATTCAAAATAGAAGATGAATATTTTTATTCACAGGAGCTTACAGAATCTTTAAATGAATATGAAACTATAAAAATGCAAAGTAAAATTAATGGTATTAAGGGGAATTTACTACGACACCATAACTTAAAAAAAGATGAATTAGATAAAATGACTAATGATGAAATTTTAGAATTAAATCTCTCCCTTAATACTATTTCTCGCCCCCGAGTCGCCCCCGAGTCGCCCCCGACCTCGCCCCCGAGTCGCCCCCGAGTCGCCCCCGACCTCGCCCCCGACAAACAGAGATGTTCGCCCCCGAAAAAGGGAGATGAAAAAAAAAGCGAAAAGAATGAAGCAGGTAAAATAAATGAAGGCACTAAAAATTTACTACGACACCATAACTTAAAAAAAGATGAATTAAACAAAATAACTAATGATGAAGTTTTAGAGCAAAATTGCCCTTTAAATACTGTTTCTCGCCAATCGTCGCCCCCGAGTCGCCCCCGACCTCGCCCCCGAGTCGCCCCCGACAAAAAAAGATGGTCGCCCCCGACTCGCCCCTCAGCTCGCCCCCCGGTCGCTAGAAGAGAAGAGTAGAGAAGAGAAGAGAAGAGTAAAGAAGAGAAGAGTAGAGAAGAGTAAACTAGAGGAGAGTAGAGAAGAGAAGAGAAGAGAAGATTTAATTTCTTCTAAACAAAAAGATATTACTATGCAAGCAAGTAATATTAATATTAATCGTGAGAGTAACAACCAAGAAGGACTAGATAATCTTAGTTTGAAAGATACGGAGGAGGAAAAGGTCTACTTCGGCGGAGAAGTCGAACCTCTTTGGCAGGAGTATTTAGATTTTCGTTCTGAACACGGATTACAGGTTAGCGAATATGAGTGTGAATGTTTAGTAAGTGATTTGAAAAATATTAGCACAGAGAGTAATGTCCAAATGGAAATTTTACAAAGGTGTTTAAACCTTAAGACTAAAAACTTTAAAATCCCTAAAAAAGGAAAATCTAGCAGCTACGATTTTAAGGGGATTACGGAAAACATAATTAAGAAAATGGAGAAAGACGGCGTAGGAGCCACAGAGGATAGTCAAAATGACAAGGTGGAGGGCAAGGTAGTAGCAAAAGAGGGTGGTAGTAAGGAAAGTGCTAAAATACCCCCTAAACGAGAGTTGGTGGAAATGGGATATATACCGCCTCTTAATACTGCTTTTGGGAAATATATCGAAATGCGTGAAGCAGTGCAGGGTAAAGAATTTGACAAAAAGGGGAAGTTAGAGATTTGGAATAAATTAAAAACTTACTCGGAAAATGAGAACATTTTAATAATGATTCTCCGCAATTCTGTAAAGGCTAAAAGGGTAGAATTTGAGGCTATTGATATTAGTAAATTATCAGTTCGAGAGAAGAGAAGCTTATCGGAATTTCCCGAAGATGAGCCAGACTTAAATAAATTGGTAAAGACATTTAAATAAAGGAGTTAAAGATGAAAAGAACAATAACATTTTATGTTGTTTACAGAGGAGTTAAGTATACCGAAGCGACACTACGCTCAAGCGGAGTTATCTCTTTTAAGTTAAGAAATGGTGAAATGATGTATACTAGTCAAAGTAGATGTGAATTACATTTTTCATTGGAGGAAGCGGATTACACTAGTTCTCTTGTAGGGAACGGGAAGAAAGGAGTTAAAGATGAAGAAGACAATAGTTAAAAGGTTAATATCTTTATTAAAAGATGAAAATGTAAAAGTGTTTAACCGATATAGGAGATGGACTAAGTTTAGGGAATTGGATTTAAGGAAACTAGATTTAAGCCATAAAAATTTAAGTAGTATTAATTTAAATAATATTAATTTAAGTCATTCCAAATTTAAAAATGTTAATTTAAGCCATGCTAAATTGGAGAATGTTAATTTAAGTCATTCTAAATTTAAGGATACTAACTTATTCAATACTGTTTCTAGCTATTCTAACTTTAATTATACTAGGTTTAAAAGTGTAGATTTAAGTCATTCATATCTAGGAAATTCTAGCTTTATCAAAGCTAAATTTAGTAATTCTAACTTTAAAAGTACTGAATCTAGTTATGCTAATTTCGAGAACTCAATTTTTATCAAGGCTAAGTTTAAGGATACGAATTTGAATAATTCTAATTTAGATCTTGCTAGGGTGAGAAATGCTCTGTTTATAGATTCTAATTTAAGCTGTTGTTCTTTAGATAATACAGACTTTAGTAATACTAGATTTAAGAATGTAGATATAAGGCATTCTTCTTTAAAAATATAGATTCACCTACAAAAGAGTAAGGGCAATAAATGAAAACATTTAAAGCAGTGCAACAGTATAGTAATATTCCTGCAAAGCATAGAGATTTTAGACCGGAGGATAACACCGATAAACTTTGGTCTAACGCTTACGAAGAAATAAAGGGTAAGGTTTCGAGTAGCAGTGATTCTATTATTGGTATTTTAGGACAAAGAGGGGGTGGCAAGACACAGCTTGCCTCTTGTATTGGTGGTTTTGTATTGGCAAAGGTTAAGCGGTCTTTATACTACTCTACAGCGTTTGACATTTTCTTGTCAATTAGAGATGCAATGAAGAATGGTAGTGAAGTTAAAATGATTAGGAAATACATTTTGCCTCACTTATTAATTATTGATGCTTTTGAGGCTACATATAACTCTGATTACGAAGCAAGGTATTTTGACCACATAATTGATACTAGATATAACAATCTAAAACCAACGATTATTATTGCAAATTTAAAAGAGAAAGAGTTTTTAAAAAAGATAGGTCATTCAAATGTTTCAAGAATGGAGGAGAGCGGTTTTATTGTAAATCTAAAAACAGTCTCGAAAAGAAAAAAAAATAAATAATAGTTGCATTTAAAGTTATTTTATGTTATATTATGTTATGTTGTTTTTTTAACTAAAAAGGAGAAGATTATGAGTTTTAATGGTGAGGAACAGAAAAGCAAGCTTTGGGACGATGCTTTTAATGATTGGTTAGCTTATGAGATGGCAGAGGCTGATAAAGAGGCAAAAATAGAGAAGTTAAGAGCTCAAAAATACAGGCTTAAAGTAATGCTTCAAAAGTTAAAAGCCAAAAATTCTGATTTACAGGATAAAAAAGAAGAAAAGGCTAAAGATATTGAACTAAATATGCCTAGATTGTTATTAATCCGTGGCTTACCTGGAAGTGGGAAAACCACCAAGGCAAAGGCAAAAATTAAAACTGATGGATACCAATGTCATTATGAAGCTGATATGTATTTTGTAAGTGAAGAGGGAAGTTATAATTTTACACCGAATATGATTTCAGAAGCCCATAAATGGTGCGAGAAAAAGACAGTAGAGGCTCTTAAGCATAGGTGTGATGTTATAGTGTCAAACACTTTTATTAAGCGTTGGGAGTTAGACAGGTATATTGAATTAGGTAAAAAATTCGGATACAAGGTAATTGTTGAAGTTGCAAATGGTGAATACGGCTCTATTCACAATGTCCCGCAAGAAACTATTACACGAATGATGAAAGATTTTGAAGATTAAGTAGAAGAAATGAAAAAGTTTGTAATATTGACAGA
>JAULBP010151699.1:0-15464 GCA_032355345.1 Lepetodrilus pustulosus | reverse complement strand
CTAAGAACTAGTTAAAAACGGCCATAAATATCTGTGATTGTATGCCTTTAAAACTGACTTTTTGTTTATATATTTATTTTTGTAATGGGGTTTGTAGTCGCTTTCTAGATACTTTCACTAACATCACAACTTGTCAGTTTAGAAAACTATAGATTGAGCTGAAACTGCACTTATCATCATCGTCGCAAATGGGTGAAAGATTCCCGCAGCGACGTTAAACTCCATATTCACTCACTGCACTTATCATGCATTCTATACCATGGACATGTCTATTTAACAGACTGACGGGGCATCAGCCTGTTTGATAATGTCAGAGGATAAAGCTCTGGCGCTAGGCTTCAAGCCTAAGGGTACCTCCGCGACTACTTGTACGTCGCTCAAGACCCCAAGGATCAGCTGCTACTAGGGTATGTTTGTTGAACATGTGTTGTGTCATATATCATGTCGCGTACGAGAATGTAAATTCCAAAATATTTAATTGCCCGATTTCAGACTGATTTGCTGATATACCAGACTTCCTGTTTATTTTTACTTGTAAATATGCTACATTGTATAATTCATGTTGTGTTTTACAGTTTTAGAAATTCAGAAAATAATCAGGCATCCGTCTTGATAGGTGCTATATGTTAATACTTTAACGATCCACAGGTGGTGGGTAAAAGTTCATATTGCATGTGGATGAAAGATTCCCGCTGCGATGTAAAACAAAAACAATGCGTTCACTCACTTAAGTCTGAACCCATCCAGTGTCCGTCCACAGGTTTACTGCTACGCTCAGTGCTACAGATGTTGTAGGTTCCTTCCTGCTATTAGCTAACGAGCAGCAGTATGATTTAGAAGGTGGTACTATCCCCAAACACGAACAAGAAAATGCTTGGCATCCAAATAATTCACGTCATCTCGTATCTTTCTGTTGGCAGACCTGCATATGCCACACCAAGAATTGTTGAAATGGCTGGCTTGACAATGTCTGATATCAGTGTGTTCGAATACCACGAAGCATTCGCAGTAAGTTTACAGTTGATTAGGGGGCGGATACATGAATTTGAAAAAGTTGCGATGCCAAATTTGTTGTAGAAAGTTGTGAGTGAGCAGTGGATCCACCCACCCCCGTTTATCCAGACATCAGATATCCAGTTCCCTCGCTATCCACGTTTTTTACTGGGAACCCATATAAGTCATGTACTATTACTCAGGCATCCGGAAATTCAGTTATTCGCACGATTTTACCGGGAACACAACAGGGGTCGACTGTAGTACAGTATCCATGTGTAATATTGAAGTAAACAGTTCCAATCCAGTGAGGTTGTTCCAGGTACCAATTATTATTGTTTTATTTTTCATTGTCAATGCACATCCTCATCCCTATGTATCGTCGCAAATGGGTGAAAGATTCCCGCAGCGACGTTAAACTCCATATTCGCTCACTCACTCATCCCTATGTATCCACTCATCAAATCATAAATCAGTACAACTAATCAGTTAAACATTCAACACCGAGGTAACTTTTTGCTTGCTCTGCTTCAGGGTCAGATTTTGGCTAACTGGAAGGCACTGGACTCGGACTTCTTTTGCAAGTCCTATATGAACAGATCAGGAAAGGTATGTATTGTGTGTCAAACACAAAAGAAAGTTTTCAGGCAACCTGACCCACCTGTAATTTCTACTGAAATTGACGTGTTTATTACCCATGGGTAAATATTAGACACTATTCTAATATTACTTTTCTTTTATATCTTGTGATAGCTGCTTATAAATCCCATATTCATCTGTTACTGCTGGGGTTTTTTAAATTTCAAGCAAACAGTTCACAATCACATTGCCTGAAAGACTTCCCTCGCAATATTCAACTATTGGCATATTACCTGAAACACTTTTTTTTTAGTTGGCCCAAGTTACTACTAATGTTTTTCTACTGAATTTAATATCTATTTATGTTCAACAAAATTAATTATGGACTGATAAATATGTAGTGGGGAAGTTTTCTACCAAATCACAGAACTTGGCATGAGGAATCTGGTGCCATTCACCTTCCAATGTCTGCAAATACCTGGAATATATATACGTTTATAATTATGTCAAAAAAACGGTACTGGCACCCAATTTATTGTGTTGAGTCAGTATATTACTATTTTGTGTTGCAGTACGGTGCTCCTCCCATGGAGAAGCTGAACTTGTGGGGCGGGTCGCTGTCTCTGGGCCACCCGTTCGGAGCCACTGGAGTACGACTCGTAACGACAGCGGCCAATAGACTGGAGAAGGAAGATGGACAGTATGCAATAGTTGCTGCGTGTGCAGCCGGAGGACTGGTCAGTCATTACTATATTTGTTTCTAGCGTTATTAGAGATGGGTGCTAGCGCATTGAAAGTTTGTCAGACTGTGCAAAGTCCTGAATTTAAATGTCTCAAGGATCTGGCATTAATTTATTTTTTAATCTAGGATTGTCTAATATCAAAAGAAATTTCTGGCAAAAAGTTTTTTTTTATATTAGTTCCTTATTACCCATTCAGTATTTGTTCAGTATTTGTACTTGAAAACCACACTTCCATAATGAGATAGAAGTTAGCTTTTTCAAACACTAGTCTTCATTATAGTAAGAGCCATAAAGAAATCCTCAAGACATCTTAAGCATTGGTCATTTGAGCTCGGACTGAAAATGTCATTGCTTACTGAACATCATGCTGTTACACGACGCTCTTGTAGGCTACAACTATTGTAAGGTCGATGCTTTCTATTGTGGCGGGAGCCCAGTTACAACAGCGTTATGCAACAGGGCCTCTGTCATCTATATATATCGGCATTTGCATTTGTCTGTTTCAGGGTCACGCCATGATTGTTGAGCGGTATCCGTCCAAGTAGCCGATACATGTGTACCAGAGTTGAACGAATGAACAAATTGGGTGTCAGTTCCAGGACTGGGATGTAAATATGATGTGCGAGTGTTCCGTGACGGGGATATAATCCTGTGTGATCACGTATACGAATTCACTGGAAGTTAAGCAAGTTGTACATAGACACCAATTATCGGAAGAACCCACACGATGCTCTTTTATGTTGTGAAGACACGAGAGGATTCCTGGAGACGGACTCTCTCTTGACATTACACTGGTGTTCATATTTACTTCGTCATGTGGCAATTCTTTTCCTGCATCAATTTTTGTATGAGCATTAAAATAAAATATATTCATCATTAATGTCCAATTGTCAGATGATTATCAGCACACGGTTTGCCAATAATATCCTCCAAATTTCTTTGATGATTTGGATTCATTTAATTTGGTTCATTGGTCCATCTTGTACCTAGCCTAGTCTGAATAGCACTGTGATCTCTTGTAGTGTGAAACTGCATGAAAATACCCAGCTTCTGCTCCAATAGCAACAAGCTTTTTTTCACAGATGAAAAAAAGTAAAACACTGCAGAAATGCCTTTCGGTAAAATAGTTTATAGTACAAATACATTTATGTACAAAATAGAACAATAAATATTAGGAACATGTGAAAATGCCTGAATCTATAAAAGTACTGAAACCATCTGCATAGAATGCAAATGCTTTCACTTCAAGGTTATACACAGCTATACCTGACCGATGCCATGAGGTGGATTTACCCTATCAGCAGTGACAATTTGTAACGATGGTGATGGAAGAGGAAGACATTATTTGGATGGTTGTAAGTGCATGGATGCAACTGGAATGACACGTTGAAATACGAATGTAAATATGAATGACAGTTTCAATGCAAGATTTATTTCCTAGGTTTTTGTGGGGTTTTTTTTGGTTGGAAGTTACATTCCAGTTAGTCAATAATAAAGAGTGCCTCAATTTCTAGCACATGTAAACAAAATCCGATAATAATCCCAAATTAACATTGCTAGTGTCATTAGACTTTCATTACATAATTTTATGACCTTGCATCGACATATAACATTCGTAACACATTAATAGTTGTGTAAAAATCAACCAACTTCTCTGTAGTTCACATGATCAATTAGTTTAACCTACTTCCTGCTGGTGATGACAGTACATGCCCTGTACATCAGCGATATGACTAATCCAGCATGGAGGTGGTTAAATCTGCTGAAGCACCATGAACCTGATATGGATACACACTAATATTGGGTGGGGGGGGGGGGGGGGATACAATTATGACTTTTAAAGTTAGGGTATTATTAACGGCATATAGATCTCCCTGACGATTGACTATACAAGAGTACTCGATGTATGACTATTTGGAAACTAATATGCATGGCAGTGTTGCAAGATCAGGCATAACGGTAGCAGTATTCTTGGCATGAAAACACATTCTATGGCGTATGGATTAATTAATGCCACATTCAGCATTGTTATGTCTGGGACTAGGTAGTGCTCAATTAACCATAATATTTACACTGCTTCATAAATGTGGTAACCTTGGAATGATTATGGCTTGATGAGTAATCAAAATGATTATGGAGAAGGAAAAAAAAAAAATGCAAAATAAAACTACCAAAGGGAATATAGCAAAAAAAAACGGGGGAAGATAAATCTCCAAAATAGACATCATTAAGAACACGACTCTTAGTATTAAATTTTGCAGAGATAATTATTATTAGCAGACATGTAGACAACTCAACAATTATTGTGCATTTCATTTTAAACATTATATTTTACCCAACATAATTTGAGCCACCTTTCAACACTTGATTGCACACACTAAATCAAAGTATTAATAAATATACATTCAAGCAACAATGGGTACGAAAATACATATCTTGCCCACTTCTCTGAAAACTCAAACATGTTAATGATTGTCTCGACATTCACGATCATAATGTTTGTGATGCAATTATGCTCACTATGCAATTATTCCAATACACACATCTTCAACAAGTCATACAAATATGAAGCACTGTACTCGCGCAAATACTGAAACAAGTGGAGTAATTGTGCTATGCAAAACACAATAAGAGTCTATCTCTGCTGGTCGTAACAGACAAATCTATTGTCAAAACATGTACCAGATGTCTACCTTCGACGGGTATCGTACCAAATAATACATTCATTGAACGTACCAGACAAATCTATTGTCACTAAATATACCAAGATATCATACCAGACAGGTCTACCTCCACTCGATATCCTTGACAAGTCTACCATCACTGAATTTACCAGATGTCCACCTTCACTCAATGTACCAGACAAGTCTACCATCGCTGAATGTACCAGATATCTACCTTCACTGGGTATCATACCAGACAAGTCTACCTCCACTGAAAGTACCTAACAATACACTGATAAACTTAATTTCTTTATCAAGTCACACTATTCATCTTTGTACTATTTTTCATGCTAAAATCAAACTTTCTAAACAAAACTTGCATATATGTTTTAGTAAATGTACATGTATATGAAAAGTACACAATTTCAAAATGTTATCATTTCTTTTACTGCTAAATACTTTTATTATATTGAAAATCTGACAGCTAAAAATATTTCACATTCGGACGAGGTGGTATGTTTTAGGTTTTGGGTACATGGAGAAATGTAGCGAGTATTAAAATTGCTGACACAAACAGTATTCACTAATAACGTGGATACGCATGGTCATTTTGACAGTCTTTGGCCATGATCCTGCATTGAGAAGTTGAAACCATGTTAATCAAGCAAATCGTGAATGAACATAATTAATGAAAATGTGAGAATACAAGATGAACATGTATACATTTAAAAAAATGAGATCACAAACAATGCATCTTCTACCCGGAAACTAGCTATAGTGTAACGAGGTGCAAAATATAAATAAGGTAAATCTAAACAAATGTACATTGTAGCTTAGTTAATGCGAACAGCAATGCTGGCATCCCCATCCCCAACCCACATTCAATATAATTTACCGTAAAGCAACCCTTAATCCCAAGTGGTAGCTTGCGGCCGTTCAAATAACACGACAAAAGTACTATAATGAGATTCACTCGTAGAACTTACAAAGTTCCGCATGTAAACAGTAAATTCATGAAATTCCTGCCATGTTATAATCGATATGTCTGTGCCAATCCGAGGCATCACCATGTCAATGCCAAGAGAATGCATCTTGTAGCACTGTTTTATTTGTTGTAACACTATGGTCATGAAGTTGATTGCATTATGAATCAATCTTTAGTGGTTGTTTATGAATTATGTATTATTAATAATGAATCTTACATCTGTGGTTATGAACCAATTTTCTTTATTGATATTTTCTTTTTTTAATTTGTTCTTATTTATTATGTTTATTTACTTACTTTATTTTTGTATTTGTTTATAATCTTTATTTATTTAGTTAGTTAACTGATTATTAATTTATTCATCTGATAGATATATCAATTTAGACACGATGTATTTCCATATTAACGACAGATATTACAATGGTAGCATAAATTGCCATCAGAAGAATAAAATCAGATGAGGGTAGGCAAGAAGCAAGTGGTCTAAGGCAAACTTCCATCCTTGCAATGTTGCATACACACACACATTAGTACGACATTGATTATCTCAAGGACACACATTCCAATACAACAAATAAAACAGCACAATAATACCATGGATTTTTGTCACCATTATAAATCAAGGATATAATTATGATTGGTAGTAGTACCTTATTATCACTACTATTTTCCCCAGACATGCATGCAGAGCTCTAGATAAGCCATGTATTTGCGTAAATTAACACAAAAAAGCTGTCAAAATCAATACATAGACCTACCGCATATGCAATAATATGCATCGATACTCAGTGGTAATGAAATCTTTGGGTGTCACTCCCCATTGCTAGTCGTAAAGTCAATGGCAATAATCTCAATTAGAAGAGGAGATTACCTGAATTCTCTCATCTGAATCACCACTATCCGATGCTAGTCCCCCCTGCTACACTACCAATGCGCGACGAGAGCCAACGACAGCCAGTACATGTCCAGCTTATCTCGAGTTCTGCATGTAACAACATTTTCTGAACATTCCTTGGAATTAGCAATATGATGCAGGAACCAGCCTGGTTCAACATTAAAACCCCAATATTATCTTATCTATCGTAAACATCATCCGTTAAGTGTCAAAGTTAAATAAGTAATTAAAAAATACTACTTAATATATATAAATAATTTGCAGTTGGTACATGTATTACTAATATGCTTTTCAAATTAAACTGAAAAATTATTGAAAGAAAACTTCATTGATATATTTTAAATACAATATTGATATGAATTTCTAAGTTACTTAATTGATCCTATATAAAAATGCAATGAATACCTACGTTCATTAAATCTAATGTATAGAAGATATTAATTATTTGCAAATAATAAGTTTTTCAAACCATGATGACGTAAATGCAACCATTATAATGACCTACAGGCATTGTCTACGCATTGTCATTTCGGTTGCCAGCGATTGTCGCACAAACGCCGCCGCCGATATCGGAAACCATTTGACACGCGAAACCCCTTAGCCAGCACCTAATCTGCACTATGCAGTAGAACCAACCCTCTCCATGCCTCTGTAGGCATCTGGAGTTAATAAAAAACGACTTAAATACAAAAACCAATAAATATGAATCTATGTACAATGAGAGTACTGTACAAGCGTCTCTCCACCGATGTTGTGTGGCGATGGTGACAGTCGAGTGACGGGGGTGCAGGTGAACGATATGATTATGCTGCACTGTGTTGGGTCCCTGATCCCTGATCGCGGGCGTCCATGAGGTATCAAGACTTCACATGGTCGTTGGCACGGTTGAGCTGCTGTTCTGAACTCCGCGTTGGAATTTGTTCAGTGTAAAGAGCTGACTTTTGAATGTTGTCTCGACATGTATAAAAGTTTTCCTGATTTTTTTGTTTGTTTATTTCACCTGGCATCGAGGCACTTAAAAAAAAAATAGTTGAGTTGAGCGCTAAATAAATTGTCAAACCATACTTCTCGCACATTTCTCGACGTCCAGTAAATCGTACCTTCATTCAGTGATTTTCTTGCTTGCATACAAATCATTCAAGCACTGGCAGTTCAGACATAGACATACACACGCGCAAACACACACACGCACTACCATACTTCTCTCTCCATACATAACTAAATATTATGTTCTGTCCGTCATGTTCACACACTGTAAACACCCCCACAGAGGTCTTCCTGATGATCATGAACTACGAGAACGGGACGATGACCAGAGCTTAACATGTTGGCTAAGTTTGGTTTCAAGTTCCTAAAATAGAAACAAAGTGTGCGTTAGTAATAATGCAAACAAACAAAAAAGCTTTTCATACTATTTACACTTCACGTCCTTATCTGAAGGAATCTAACCCCAAAATATATTCTAAATGTAAAATCCAAATATTAATCTGGCAAATTTAAACAAAGATAAGGTAAAAAAAAAATTGTTTAATTATTAGTTGTTTTTAGTATTTCACCAATATTGTTAATTCACAATGAGAGAAAATCCTGTAACACTTATACTATAGTACACAATAGTGAAACCCATGAAATATACACAATATCACCAGGTAGGAGAACCACGCATCCAATCCAATCACCAAAAAATTGCCATCTCCTCCCCCTAAACCAGAAAATACACCCACACCCCCACTCCAGCCCACCCACCTCTATCTGCACCGTCTTGTCGTAGTCCCGGCGGTGCTTGAAGATGCACTGGCTGAAGACGCTGTACAGACGCTCGAGGCGCTCCACGCTGCAGTTGTCGGTGGCGATGATGACGCGGTCCAGGAGGCGCTGTAGGCGGGGCAGGTCCACCACCAGCGTTGGCAGCGGCTCCTCCAGGTGCTCCTGAGCCTGGTGCTGCTCCTTGGTCTGCTGCTGGTGGGACCGCGTCATGCGGAACTTGCTGGTCGGCGACTCCGCTGTGGGAGGTGGAGGCAATGATACACTAACTGTAGAACACTGTCATTTGGATAGTCGGCAGTGGGTGCCCATACAGAAATTCTCACATTGTCAAAATCTGATAAGAAACAGTTTACATTATTGTTGTTGTTGTTGATTTGGGGCTTAACTACTTATCACAAGATATGCAAGTTAATGTGCTCACAAATGAATTGTGATGAACGGTTCCTGTGATTTACAACCAAGATTTACAGTGCACGACTGACCACCAATAATATTTCCTCTGTGTCTCGCATATATCTCAACGTCTCCACACAAACTTTTGCCTAGGACCTACTAGGTAAAATCAAGGTAAAAGAGATTCGTAGCAAGCACATCATCTGATGTTTTAGGCCAATGCTACAACTCACCTTGAGATTCCTCCTCCCCTCCACTTACACGGCTGTGAGTAGACGTCTCCATTTGCTGAAAAATACACGGTGAATTATTACTCTGACACACATGTACAACTGACAATAGCTGTTTCATTGCAAAACTCAAATCATCAATTTTGTAATATCAGACATACCCAAGATAAACTAGAGACTGTTCATTACAACACCGACCAAGAAGTCTTTACAATATACTTAATCTTCCCATTTTACAAAGGTCCCCCACATGTCGTGATCGTAGCCCATACTCATAACCTGTATTACCTTTCCGTCTTTCTCTTTGGCATGATCAATACTGTCGACGGAATCTCCGTTCGAGTCGAGGGAGCTCCCTACGCCGCTGTCGTGGCCTGGCATGAGGTCCAGGCACCGGGCGGCGGGCGACAGCTGCTTGGCAGGAGGACTAGGACTGTCGGGCCGCTTCTCCACGATCACCACCTCACTGTCCGAGTCTTCGCTGACCACCCTGACATCCACGTGCATCATCAGCGGACTGCTGGGCTCCTCCGTGCGCGCCTTCTTCGCCGACGAGTGCTTCCTCCGCTTCCTCTTCGTGGAGGCCCAGATGCACTTCTTCCTGGGCTTGGACTTCTTGCCAGACGACACGGGGGTCGTGAAGAACGTGTTCTGAGTGGTGACGGAATGCTGCCTGTCTGCGCAGTTGGCGGTCGACGGGGACGAGCTGGACGGCGACGACAACTGCTGGGGGGCGCTGCGCGATGGGGGCGATGCCTCCCGCGTCGGCGAGCCCCCCTCTCCGTCCCGCGATATCCGCTTCTCCAGCTGCCACTGCTTCTCGATCATCTCCAGGGGCGCGGTGTCCTCGGCGCCAATGCCCTGCACGCGCCGGCTGCACCTCAGACCCACGGGTTGTTGTGGGAGCGTGGCATCGGGGAGTGGCTGTGCCTGCGCCGGCTTCGTGAAGAAGAACGATGGAGGCACGTCCTGTGTCTCGATACCTGCGGAGACGAAGACCAGGGGTTGAAATTAACACATATCATGTAGCAGCGCAGCCCGGCCCATTCATCACAATGTTAAAGGTCTCCCAGGGGCTGGTAGAAATTTCTAGCTTAAATCTGGCCCGAGATTACAAAACTTTCACGCTCAACAACAAGAACTTGAGTTGAGCATGAAATCGTACTCAAAAACGTTTCGTAATCACGTGGCCTGGTAATTTTTCCAGGTAAGATTCCATTTCTGCAAAGGTTGACAAGAAATAACAAACTACATGCGATCAAATGACAAAAGACAACTCTTGCTACAGACATGGGTGGACCACAGTTGGAACAAACAGAACAAGGAGTAGTAGACAAATACCTCGCTTTTTCCTGGAATCGACTATTCCCTGACATGCTTTCTCGAACTCGGGGTCAAGCTCAGCATCTATTATTGCATAAGCAGTGTCACGTAGAGCACATGCTCGGTGTCGTATTGCACGATCTGAAATTAAAAGAAATCAAAACAATAACAGCAGCTCCTTTTCACATTCCATAAACCACAAATTCATGGCAAACAACAAATGACATAATATATAATTTTCATATCATAGTACACAGGCATAAAATTACTAATTTTTCCAAAAATATTTGATGAAGGACTACTACAGATAATGTCAACCTGTGGGGCGTGCGAATAACTGTTTTACATCGGAGTGTGAATCTTTGACCCCTAGTTGGCGACGACCGACCGAGCAGGAGACTAGGGACCCACCTCGAGCAGGAGACTAGGGACCGACCTCGAGCAGGAGGCTAGGGACCGACCTCGAGCAGGAGGCTAGGGACCGACCTCGAGCAGGAGACTAGGAACCGACCTCGAGCAGGAGACTAGGGACTGACCTCGAGCAGGAGGCTAGGGATTGACCTCGAGCAGGAGGCTAGGGACTGACCTGTGGGGTCGCGGTCAGGGTTGTACTCTAGGGCGTTGAGGCAGATCTGGTTGATGTCGTCCAGGAAGTGGGTGACACTCTGGTACTTGTGCAGGTCGATCCTAGACATCATGGTGGACAGGTCCATCGGCCGCTTGATTATGTTGTAGTAGTCCGGCACCTACAGTACATTACAGAGTTGTAGTGTCATGGAGGAATATTACAGCTTGCCTAACACTACTGTCACTCTGTGGAACGTGACCCAGGTTTTTGTCCCATACAACCGTTGTAGCTCTATTCATATTGTCACTCCCACATATGACTCCTGTAGTAGAATAATCATTCGTTGAATTCTAGTTCAGAGTTCAACAATTTTACATAAATCATGATCTGTGCAACATTAAACTAATTCTGACGTGAAAAGATACATGAGTAAAAACCAAACTCTTCAACATGCAACCCACAGTTCCACCATAAAGCTATTCTCAACAGCATTATAAGTTGCTAGGGTATACAGAAAGGTTGCAAGATTGAAAATTAGATTAAATATTCCAACAGTCTAATCCACCCCATGAATAAGTTAACGTAGATTGTCCCCAATTAGCAGTATGTTTGGAGGTCTACTGCATGAAACGAGACTAAACCAGAAACGACCTAAACCAGAAGTTCCCGACTACAGTATAGCAGAAAAGGCTGCAATGCACGACGCATAGTTACCAACTATGATAGTTTGCTTTCATGCATTAGACCCCAGAGGAGTTTAACGTCGCTGCAGAGATGGTTCGCCAGTCCCAGAGATCATTCGCCACAGTCCCAGAGCACTTACGTCCTCGATGTCCACAGGCTTGGTGAAGATGCTGAACTTGCGATCGCGGCCCAGCTTGTTGAGGCAGTCACGGAGGAAGATGCGCAGCTCTCTGAACGTGGCGTCCTCCTGCTTCCTCAGTCTCTTGGCCTCAGACTCGGTCAGCGTGGGCGGGGCAGGGGGCGGGGCCTTGGGCAACACCTCCAGGATCCTCAGAGCTACAGCACAGAGACAACAGTGTTACCAGTCGCTGACGTACCAACGTTACACCATGGGCTACAATACACTGTAACTCTAGAATTCATGGGAAATCAAGGTGCATTTCAAAGTGCTTTCAAAAATAATTATCATTATAATGCTACTATTAATAAATAAATAAAAAATATTTATAAAAATAAAATAATATAATGCTACTCATTCATTTTAGATTTTTGGTTTCCACTATTTGTCTCAATTAATGAAATGGCAGCAGTTTCTCAAAACAACTACAACCCTACTATTATCAGGTGAGTGGGAAAACAATATGGTTGACAATTGCAAATTTACTATCCTATCACTTAGTGCAATTGACTATCCATGGATAAGATCAAACAGAAATAATAATTTAAACTATTTTAATTATACATGTGTATTTAAAACAGTTGAAATTTACAATAATCATCATGGAAGTGAGTAAAACATTACTTGACATCGCTGAGGGAGTTTTTCGCCCATATGATGTGATCATACAACATCAACTTAAACATTACAATAACAACACAAAACAAAACAAACAACTTCAGTGAAACAAATCATGGCATGCACAGAACAGGGTCGCATTTGGCGCAGAGAAGCAGGTATGCTCCCAGTGGATTGGCTTTCATTCCAACATATACATACCATGCAAAATGTCTAAGGGTTTCAAGCCAGGCCACATTGCTGTGACTTTGCGGTACAACTGCATCAGTTTGCGCTTCCCTGACACATAGATAGAGGAAAGAATGTAGAGTTTGTGCTCGACTTTTCAGTTCGTTAAAGGTAATTATAACCCATTTGCTACTTTGATCACTCATGACAAATGGCATCATTTCAGGATTCGCAATTAACACTCGCCTGGGCCATTTCTCCCAATGCTAAAGGTATACTAAGGGTGAATAGAAATTCATATCATTTGTTGTTTGTATCACTATTCAGGCGAATACATATTAAAGTTAGTTTATATCACTGCATTTCAATCACAACAAACCTTGTGACATAAATAGAACAAACACTGCTCAAATTAATAATGATTTATCAATTTACACTACAGGCTATTCAGCTAAAACAGTCCATGCTATTGTGGAAATACTCTAAATATTCCATTCTAACACCATGTCTGATTGAGATACTGATTGATTTGATCAAACTTGAGCAAAGATTGTCCAAATAATAAAAAATATAACCCTATAATTGAAAATCAAAGAGAAAATCCCATAAATAAACATCATTATTTTATGTTTATTTTTTAATGTTTTCAAGAAGCAAATAGGGCTGCTCGTTTTGCAGAAACCAGCTAGGAAAAGCAGTGCATCACATGACAGCAAGATGGCAAATAAAACAACCCGGCACAAAACTGGCAGAGTCTCTACTGATATATAAGCTTGTCACAGACTATGCCTGGTCAAGAGATCGCAAAGAAAGATAAAGAAGTCAGTCGACATGCAGCAACACAGACAGATAGCGCGTGCAATACGACGGACAGCACCATCGACTACAACTGTACCACACCAGTAAGACGGCTCGACGTACATCTACACCGAGAGAAGACCGAGCCGTCAGCGTGCATCGATATCAAAACCTTAGTTTACATTGTAGGAAGAAACATGAAAGTAAAACCTAAACATAGTTGTAAGTGAGAAGAGAGAGTGATGCAGAATGCTCATGCAAGGATTTTGATACTGAAGCCATGGTTCCCAGGTTTGGGCAAATGTTCAGAAAATACTCTTAGATATTTCGTGAATATCAAAGACAAATCAACCAAACCCGTTAACCCTCTCCCTGCTTGATCAATCAAAATGACTGCTCTCTATGGATCTCCAGCAACGAGAGGGCTAAATAGGGTTCAGTTAGCTTTAACCTGGGTGCCACTGCTTCAGCACAGTAATATAGTTAAAACAGCACGGTATGGAGGACTCACCAGCTTGCCTCTTGAGGGGTGGCGGCTTGGTGGCCTGCTTTATCAGCAGATCCTGGAAGTACTCGCGGCGCTCGTCGGCATGGGGATTAGTCATGTCCAGCACCTCGTTCGATTGGTTGTTGAACAGTACTTGAAGCTGGCGTGGCAGAAAGATCAGATGCAGTTGGAGCAAAGTCGGTTAACACTACAACTAGTTACGTGGAAACGGCTCTGACTACTCTGAAACCAGTAGCCAGGGTCTACTTCCATTTCCCCACAGTATTTAAGTAATATCAGTGATCTGTTTACGGTGGGAGTAGAACTTGTAACAATCACCTGTCACCTGTAATACATGTTCAGGAATCAGGACCCAAGATTATGAAACTTTTTGAGTAGGATTTCATGCTCAAGCTCAAACTTACTATTTGTGGAAAAGATTTTAAATCGAGCATGAATCGTTTTATAAAAAGGTTTCGTAATCTCAAGTCCTGGTAATTCAAATAAACTTTAATATTGCGTTTGTTTTTCTTTAGTTAATATTTGTGACACTGGGCCACTGAGTTTTCTATTTAAGTTACTTCCGACCCCAGTGGAGCTCTCTGCGACTGACGACGGTACTCACCAGACTGTCCATGCGGTGATACGGCATCTCGCTGGTGGCCACGATGAGGAGGGGCGTGGCGGGGTCAAGGTCCTGCACCATGGTTAGGAAGGTGGCCCTCAGCGTGTTGCTCAGCACCTCCCACCACTGGCAGATGTACGGCATGTACACAATGCTGGGCGCGTTCCGCCGCGCCTCGTGGAATACCTGAAACACGAGAACGCAGACTTGAGACTCTTTCTTTAACCAACAGCACTGAAAACACTAATAAACTGATCGATCGAGAGGCACGTGTTGAAAGAATTTTTTATTGCAATCTGGCTACGTCACATTTCCTTTTTAACAATCAATGACAAATTTGTCAACCCTTGCACCAGTGTCCCCTCGATATAACACTGAATTTGGGGTCCATAACATAGTACAAGCCTTATATGATAGTACAGGTAAATAACAAAAATAAAAATGTGATCCACATCTGACGCAGCCTTATATCCGAAACCGCTCTGTATCGAACAGTGTTATATCTAGGGGACACTGTACTCAGAATACTGGCTCCAAAAATGTGACCAATGCTATTCATATAACATTTGATTGCCATCGTAGTTGTATCAGAACCGTAGTTGTATCAGAACTGATGTGTTTCTTTATCACGTCCTGTGATATCTTACCCCAAGATTACTAAGCATCTTTTAGCACAATTTCATCCTCAACTCAAAGTTTTCTTCACAAATCCCTATCACAAATTTGAGCTTGAAGATAAAAATCGTACTCGAAATGTTTCATAATCT
>JAULBP010151589.1:0-15473 GCA_032355345.1 Lepetodrilus pustulosus | reverse complement strand
CACACACACACACACACACACACACACACACACACACACACACACACACACACACACACACACACACACACACATCAGCACCGTCAAACGTAATTATTGACACTATGAGTGCTAAATTCAGTTGTTGCTGGACGTAACAGGATAACTCCCGGTGCGTTTCTCTCTCGTGGCATCTCGTCACATCCCGTCACATCCCGTCACCTCTGAAAACAACTCTGCCCATCCATTGCCTGAAATTGTGCAAAGGTATTTTTAATGCTCTTTGCTACACCATTAACTAAACACCTCCGGGAGTCGATAAAACCGCACTAATAAAGGTTTATGTTCACTGCAATATAACAGTTGACAACCTCCTGTTGGCAATCGTAAACGTTGCGCGCACTTCCAAGAGCATATACACACCGCGTACACAATCGGTATATACTGTAAATCACTTAATTAATGCGTTATTAATTTAATACGACATCTAAATTTTAGACATATCATAAATGCGACACCAATTAAAGGTCAACGACGATGTTAATATCTTAACTTTCCAATGGTACTTTTTTTCCCTCAGTTATGAAATTGCGATTGCATCCGAATCAACTTAAGAAAACAATCACGCACATATGTTGCACAGTACACTTGTTAGAATTCGGTCAATAAATTTGCGTTTATCATACAGATCTTTATATAGTACAGGCAGATGATATACATACCGATGTGATAGTTTGATTATTCATCCGGGAATACTATCCGATATGGAGCAATTATATTCAGTTCCAGCGAACCAATACTTTGACATAAGCCATTAGTCGCCACAGAACAACGAGTTGTGTGATAAGATATCATCGCTATTTGGAGTAGCTCATATAATATTGCTTGCATTCTTATGGATATGACCAACGAGGGAATTTGGACATAGTATTTCCGACAGATTTTATGTTCGGCCTTGACCCCGATGGTGGTCCATTAGCGATCTCTGAAGACTGGAAGAGGAAGCGAAATAACAGATTGTTGTTGTCCATGACGTACGCCGAGTATCCAAGTAATGGTGAGGGCACTCATAAGTATGGTGATGATGTTTGTTACTACCAGGACGGATTCTAATTGCTAACCAACAAATAATATACCAGACAACTTTTGACATTTTTTAAAGTATTGTTGACATCCTGGGTATCGTTTCTCGAAGCTCTCGTAACCACTACTAGACCATAGCGGTCTCGTAAGTACACGAGCGTCATGTATTAGAGGTCGCTACGGGAGTGCTTATGGTCTGGTAGTAGATACGAGAGCCTCGAGAAACGATACGCATTTTCATTACCACTGATAACGAACACATTATTTAATGTTAGCTAACTATTTTTTCTTTATTTTATTTTTTTATTTTATTTTTTTGTAATGGGGTTTATAGTCACTTTCTAGAGTCTTTCACTAACATCACGACTTGTCAGTTTAGGGCAGTAGGAAAACCGCAACATCCGTAGCGCTGAATGTTGCAATAAACCTGCGAGCACCGGCTGGTACTGACAGACCAAGGATTAGTGAAAACTGTAGTGCCACTCTACAGACAGTGCACCTTACCAATATCGCATCAGAAATGTAACTTCTGCGAAATTGATGCCGGGCTCCCGTGGGGCGGGATTTGAACTCGGTACCTTTTGCTCCGAAGTCCAACGTTCTACCACTGCGCTACGTCCAGCCCTCAAAATTAATTAAGGGTCAATAATTTTCTCGATATAAATTTAGCTTTACATTGCCAATATATTTTAACAATTACGTGTCTGTAGGCTGCGCTATGTTAGACATGAGTGAGGTAACTATGCACAGAAAAAGTTATTGTTTTGTGGCATACGATTGTACACGAACGCATTATTGCATGAAGTAGTATGCTAATGACATTGGACCGGCTTCTAAGACTATCGGTGTATAGTATCACGTAATGCGTGCTGTTGACAAACCCTCCATACAGGTTAACATTTATATTATCCTCATCATTGTTGCCACTATTTGTAGGTGAAATAGTCTTGAAAGCGGCTCTAAATACCCAATACAAACAAAATACTTAATAATAAATATATAACGTATTGTGCGTAATTACTTTCATGTCGTCTTCTTTGCCTTTGGCAGTCCATCAAATACATTCAATACGTTAATTTCACTGTATTTTCTAGTTACTGAAAATATTCATAAAAGTTGTCCATCTCCAACCCTTAATAACGTATTTTCTTTCCAAACCACTGCCTTTATGGTTATGGCATGTGTTGCGGCTATTAGACGACTTTTGTGGACATCCATTTATACCCATCTATATGTGGCAGCCGTATATGATAAATAATGGCATAATGGCTGTATTAGCATAAGAATGCATAACTAAACATTTCTTTCACTTATAATGTATTTGTTACACATTCTACAATTGTCACACAAGTAGCAGGTTTAGTGGTTATGCTAAATTGACCGTCATCTATACGTCATTCTATCGAAAACTTTCAGATCTCAAATAGTATATAGGCATCGACATAGCGTAATCTTGTATGATCGTTGATCGCCAATATAATATTGTGTTTTAACTTTCCGTGAAAACATTGGAAATGCGTCGCGCTACAAATACCCAATTACCTGTGACATACACAGATTACATTAAAGAGATAGAAGATTACTAACAGATAAGGAATGAATCGGCTTATGCTTTTTAGATTGGCTGATTACAATATACAATTTCCGCCAGCTTTCGAGTTTTCATTATCTCGCGTCCTCGTTTGTTCCATACACAGGAGATCAAACTAGATGACCTGATGCAATTAGCAAAATGAGATCGAAAATGCTCGTTTTACTGAGTCTGGATTTATACACCTGTAATCAGTGCACCTGCAATTTGGCGTTTCTTGATCGAAAAATTAAATTTTCATGAAAGGAGTCTGTATTCAGACAACAAAACAGGAATGGTTGGAGCAGAGCGGGAGTACAAATGTCACGTGCTCCGTAGGAAAGGTCGCGGGCTAAGAACGTGTGTAGCACGCACGCACGAGCTAGTGGAAACATCATCAATTGTTCCGAGGAACTTGTCGTTAGGGAACTGGATGAAAAGAAGCCATCATTTCCGGTGTTTGGCATTACCTTGTATCCTAATAGGTCCGTCGGTGAAGATTGCCCCGACAATTAATCTTTGAAATCGTTTGATTCGGGTGATAACAGTTTGCGGCTAGAAAGAGAATTAGCATTCAGGGCAGTTCGCGATAGACTAATGGGACAGTCATCAATATTTGAAACAAAACGTCGTCGTAATTCAGTTTTTCTGCACGATTACTCCCGGACAAGATGGCAGCCGCACTGGTCACACGTTCTCTTATAGACGAGCTTGTCAGCTCAAGGCAACAGAGTCTGTTCTATAGATAATGTCCATCTGTCCGGCAACGTAACTCAAATATGATGTAATGACGATATTATGATGTAAAACATGTGTCTTTTATATATGTATATATCGTCGTGAATAACAATCATTACTACTACCACTACTACTACCACTACTACTACTACTACTACTACTACTACTACTACTACTACTATTATTAATAATAATAATAATAATAAAAATAATAATAATAATAATAATTTTAATAGAGTATTTGATATAGCGTTATCTGTAGTTTTATTTTTATGTAATGACGATGGTATGGTGTAAAATATGTCTTTTATATATGTATACATCGTCGTGATTAACAATAATTAACACTACTACTACTACTACTACTACTACTACTACTACTACTACTACTACTACTACTACTACTACTACTTCTACTACTACTACTACTACTACTACTACTACCTACTACTACTAATAATAATAATAATAACAACAATAATAATAATAATAATAGAGTATTTGATATAGCGTCATATGTAGTTTTATTTTTACATACCATTTGGTTAACAAATAGCATGACTAAAGTATAAACGTTTAAGACAGGTATACATAAATTGAATTAATAAATTACTAAGTTTGCTATTAAAGGAAATTTAGACAAAAAACCCATTTAAACAAATATAGACGCGGCTACAGATCATTAACGGAAATTAATTCAAATAATAATATCGTGTACCGTGTAATATTTATTTTCGATTACCACGTATGATGATTGTTATTACCACGGAAGTTAAAATATTTTAACTATTTTAAGTTAATCAAATTAATTAAATATGTTTAGATGTGTGTACATACACCTACACGTGCAAGAAATCTTTTTACAATCAATACATTTGTTCTATTATTCAAATAAACTGCGAGAAATTAAACTGTCTTCAAAATATTTTAAATTCTTAGTACATGTATAATATCCATCCATTTTTGTACGTACGCGTGTACCTAAGGAATCTTAATATTATCAATTAATTAATTTTATTATGTACAACGTTATTCTTTGTTGAATATTCAATGTTATAGCGGAAATTCCCATCGCTAAGCTTATCTATGATTTGAGCAGTACAGGTGTTTCTATATCTATGCCTTGGTCTCGTGGCTCCCCGTTGAAAGCTATCTATTTTCCGATTACTATTGACATGAAGTTGTCTTATTGTTTATCGACTAACACTAAATCGAACACACCTGCCTACTATTTCAACATCGCTGTTGTCGTCCCATTGCGGTCAATCTTAACATCGTGCGACCATTGGTCACTTTTTTACATTTAATTTCATGCGCTACAGAAATTGTTTGCCAGTGTGATGAGCCGGGTATTGTGGCGTTTCCAGCTCGAGTGTGTGCGAGAGAAGTCCTGACCTGTCACGTGAACTGTGAGGGGGCTAATATCCCCGTCAACTCCTCTCAATAGGAAACCTTCATACGGAGTATTTGCTACACCCACCAATATTTGTTTGTGTAATGTAACTCGTTCATATCAGAGATGAAGTCCTCGCTTTGAAACACTTTGATTAAAGTCAAATACAATATCGCAAACAATGTTAGTGTATATGGATATGAGAAGCTTATCCGGGTGGTCTTGGAAAAGAAATTGTAACAAGCAGCGGAGTAGGCTTTAGCTCTTGTCGAGAGGGTATGTCACGATTGAGAGAAAACTTCAAACACGAGTGATCTCTGAAGCCAAATTGAAATCCAAAATTAGCATGGGTTTCATGTCTTGTCCCCCGTTCATTTCTAATTCAAGCGATGAGCAGTGTGTTTATCTTCATCCTAGTGGGATATAGTCTGGTAGCATTCCTCTGTCAGATGTCAAGTCCACGGTCAGGGTAGCACCATGGTAGCTAGTCTCTAGCTTGTACCTGGAAATTGACACATATTCCTTGTCCGTGGACATGAAAGGGTTGAAAAGTTTACCTCTATTAGGAGCACACCCCTATCATTTATTATGCTTTTCTTTTCCTCGCAACTCGATTTCATCTTATTTGCTATAGAGCTGATAACAAACGACAAATCCCTGCTTGCTGATTGAATTAACTGTCGCGTCTAGCAGTTTTATTCATCGCGCTGCCGATGCCAGGATAATGGAATTAGACGTGGCAGTAAAAGTAAGATTGGGGACTAATCTCCCCAAGATCCTATTGTCACCCAATCACTCGATGATTCCACCTTTAATGTAATTGAAATCAAGACTGGTCCGCCATAACGGTGAGAGATGAAGACGCAAGTTATTTACACGGCGAGGCGTGCGCTAGGGTTCAGTCGTCTCCCCCTATCTATTTTTGCTTGCTTTTTGGCCCCTGATGAAACGTACCTGGTCGAGAGACAGATACGCCTCAATTGCCCTCTTTTACAAAATTTTACACAAATACACGCCACTGAATACAGCCATAAGCGTTTGATCTCCTTCCTAGGACTGTAGCCGGAGCGAGTAACAAAACATCAAAGCGGATAGTGTTGAATATAGCGCATCCATCCTATGAATGTTAATGCAAAGGATACCGTGGTATGTAGTTATCTGTCAAGCAGTACATTATAGCCAACAAACGGGTTCTGCTAACTTATAAAATTTGGTTGTGTGGAATTATTCAGGATAATTATATCAAGATTGGTATCATTCAATTGCATACTAAATACTCCGCTAGTCAACTGAATGTGAACAGATCAATTTTGATTGTGGAAATGATTGACATGCAACCTGCAATTGGCTGTTCCCTTGACGTAAAATACAGGTAGGGTCACAAGATGGTTGAGGACATGCATTAATGCGTGATAATGATGATGATGATGATGATGATGATGATTAAACTGTTTCTGATTCTGACGATGCTGCTACTACTGCTGCTGATGATGCTGCTGATGATGATAATCAAGTCAATATAGTTATATATTAACATCAACAATAAAAAGAATAACGTGAACGTCAGACATTAAATATGATTACTAAGTCCGATATTAGATTTGCTGCAAGGACGAAACTGGGAGCTATTGCCTTCATGTGAGAAGACAAACTAGCAAACAAAATGACCCCAACAAATTGTCATACGTTTCAGGGAGCGCTCATTTTTCACGGACATCGTTCTCATGAGATAAAACGTAATCCCGTGAGATTAGCGCGTCCGTCTGAAGTGATATTGAGTTGTCGAATTTCGCGTCAATTGCGCATCGCCGTATTTGCTGATAAATCAGTGGGGAAATAGTATTAGATCAAAATTATAGCCCAGTCGTAGGCGCTTGATGCCATGTTTCCCTCACAGGCACTGATAAGATTCTTATGAAATCTTTCAATCAACCGCAAAAACAAGATTTCCTCCCATTCCCCGTCCCTCCGTTCTATACATTGGTATCCTACTGGTATCACGTCGGGCACCGGTGTTGAAGTCCGGGAACCACTCTCTGATTACGGTTTGATAGGGCCTTGAGAAGAAGCTAAATTAAATGACGAGGGATAGTAAATTGAATCATCGCGTTTCTCTGACCTTTATTGTATATGACCTCCATCGCCTTGGAGCATCGTCCCTTCTGGCTTTTTATATTTAATTTATGGCCACAGAGGAAACGTTGTCGTGGGGCTTGACTGAGTAGGACAGGGAGAGACCTCAAGTGTCATTGGCAAGCTTGTAGCAGCTGGGCAAGAGATGCCGGTCTATTTCTTGTACCCAGCGCCAAAGACGTACAGCGGGCGCTAGAGCTATTTTGGGAAGTCCTCTCCCGAGCTTGCTAATTGCCTTTCCCTTTTCCCCCAACTAACGACTTAAATGTGTTCTGCTCGATGATGCTTTAATAAAGCTAACTGATATCATTATTCATTGCCTCAAAGCGCAGCCAAATGCTGGTCATCCGCGGTGACTAGCGTTCTCCCAGGGGCTCGCATCGGTCCCTCTGTCAAACATGTTAGCAGAGATGGACAAAGTCGGGAATCGTCGGCCGTAGGTTTCACTCTGAGTACTTGAGATGCAATTGACGATCAAATCATTGGACTTCTCAGAACACGTACTTCACAGAATGAGGCATCAGGCGGCAAACTGAGAGAGCAAAATAAACTAATTTATCGCAATTAGGTTAATTAATTAGCAAATATGATAATTTAGCGCTATACGATGACACCATTTCAGATTGAAAATTGGAACGGTTTAAAAGTTAATTAAGCCATTCTGATTTGGAGCACCGTAGTTATATCGTAGACATAAGACACATCCATATATATTTATAATATAATATGCTAGACCTCAATAACATGTACAGTAATATTAACGGGAAAGAATGTACTAGTAATTACTTATTTTTTAATCGATTTGACAATCAACTATATGAGCCTCTGATAATAGATTACAGTGGATGTATTAATGCATTAAGAGATTGCCTTCCTACACAATGGGGGAATCATATCCCACGAAGAAAGACAGGCATTATAGAGTCTAGCTAAACATATCGTTAATTAATTGTATTAATTGCATCATCCGTATGAAAAGACGAATTGCTTATTCACTTTATATACATATCCAATGTATGTTGGTGTTTGTCATGTGGTTGAAATTAATGTTATTATTCAAGATTCGCATATATCACAGATTGAAGTTCGTTGGCTTCGTGTCTTACTTATTAGTTGTTGTCATCTGTCGTATCTTCAATGCGCTCTTTGTTCATTTACTAGCCAGAGGATTGGGTTTTTAAACAGTTATTACATCAGGTAAATAGTTTGTTATTGCTTTTTCACTAGAAGACAGTCTCTATTTTGATTCCGTGGATATTCTTTCATTACTATTAATTATAAGGAACGTTGATAGCCCTTACTGTAATCGCTACCGTTGCTTGAAAATAACAGTAAGCAAGTTGGGATAATATAAATCGTATCATGCTATGTTTTTCTCGGGTGTATGCATGAAATAATAAATAGAATTACATATAAGTTGAATTTCAGCGTTAATTTAATGTAAAATGATGATCTCTAAGTCGTTTGAACTCTCTTAAAGACTGACAATGTGACAATGTGTTTGTTATATGAAGTATAAATAATTAAATTGGTACAGTTGATATGATGTCATAGACTGATTTTGACCATCCTGCTGTTAGCGTGAAGTTTTCAGCATTGGTCAAGGGTCAGAGGTCATAGTTACATAATACTACTACTACTACTACTACTACTACTACTATTATTATTATTAGTAGTAGTAGTAGTAGTAGTATAATTATTATCATTATTATTATCATTATTATTATTATTATTAGCAACAGCAACAGCAGCAACAGTAGTAGTACATGTAGTAGTAGTAGTAGTAGTTGTAGTAGTAAGTAGTAGTAGTAGTAGTAGTAAGTAGTAGTAGTAGTATAATTATCATTATTATTATCATTATTATTATTAGCAACAGCAACAGCATCAACAGTAGTAGTACATGTAGTAGTAGTAGTAAGTAGTAGTAGTAGTAGTAGTAGCAGTGCTATACTAGTAGTTTTATCTGAAAATCAGAGGTCATAGTTAATGTCCGAATGACATCTGGTATGATATTAAACCTACATGTATCAACTCTCGATACCTTACCCTTCACCATGTGACTCATTATATATAAATCGAAACATCCACATCCATCATCTGTCACTTTACTCAGAGTGGAGTTACGTGGTCTTTGGAAAGATAGCAATTACTTCAATATCCACATACAATTTATTTGCACTTGTGAGTGAATGTAAAACATGTGTCGTTGACATTACTAACATATATGTATAACAACAGCTTAAATAACAGCATATTAATATACGTGTGTTTTATGTTATTGTCACCCAGAATAATAAAACCACTAAGTGCAGATATTCTATAAAATATAGGGTTTTAACAGCAATAAACAGATGTATTCACTCGTGCTGTTATGCTTAGTATCTGACGGTAGAATAGGGCAATCAAAAATGGTTTCCAGTGCAGCTATTGACGACTTTTGATTAAAATCACTGTTATTGTGGTATATTCAGCTCGACCTGGAGGCAGAGATTCCCACAGTAGATGTATCATTTCGTGCAATTAGTGCCGATTCTATCTTAAAGCCAACTTAATTCCATACAAAGCACCGTGGCGTCACGTCGAGAAATAATATAGTTATATCCGCAGACCATTTCCACTATCAGCATCAATCTAACTTTTATGATACGGTGTTATTGTTAGGTGCCGTTAGCATTATACTGGTACTCTTTTAGCGATCTATTGGCAGCATGTGCCAGCCGAGTGATAACCTGTGATATTACATTAGTTATATCAAGTCGCCATAACCTCTAACCAGTAATTATAACGCTGGGATATAACACTAGGAAGTGATAGCTTTACTGCTGTGATTAAAGATAAATTCTGTCATAAGCGCTTCCGATAATAGACTAGATATAAATGTAATGAAAAGTGGCATCGAATATTACTAGTGTTAAATCATAATGAGTTGGAAAGAAACGTGTCTGGAATTTCTAATGTTCAATTAATATCACAATTTGAATTGCTTTTATTGATACAAATACGTTTAATCAATGAAAGAATTCATGGTATGTAATTCAGGTATCAACTATTATGTGAGGTAAGCATATCAGAAGTAGCATGAACACTAGTTTCATATCAACTAAATGATATACATGTAATAAGAAAATTAATCAGGTTGTGTTTTATTAAAGTTGATTTCGTAGAATTGCATTAATGTTAAATCATAGTTCACATTGCTGTAATAGCAAATAATAAATTATCTCATTACTTTTTATTATCTTCGTCATTATTAGTTTAAACATAATGTCAAATAAATCTACGACACAGTACAACGTTAACATAACACAATATTTCATTTTTGATTTATACATTCAATGTTTCTTATAGGCTTTTAGTTTCATACCAGGACAATATTTAAGGGTTGGACTAGAGAATGGAATTATTGTATAAGTGAAAAATCCACTCGGTCAACAAGTCTTAAAATGCTGTCCATAGTGAAAAACAATGTTCATGGGTAATATGGCATACACAGAGAAATATCACCAACTTGATCAGGACACTGTGATCAAGAAGCTTAGACTTCGCCTACCTGTATTAACATCTAGATGTGCCAACATTATATGCTTAGTACTATACTATTTTCCTTTACTAAATAATATTTGACTGTCCTTAAATGTTGTCACTGGTTATTCAGTTGAATAAGCATGTCAAATCATGACCACAAAAGGACATATAAATTGTAAACATTTAAATTATGATTGCTAAATATTAGCTGTGTGTCTGTTAAGAGAAGTGCATTCATCATAAATGTATCATATAAAAGAAAGATAAACCAATAAAAGTAAATATACTAGAGCATAGAAACGTATTTTTAAATAATAATATTCTGTTCGGATATATATATTTTCTTTCTTTCACCATCAGTATAATAAGTACATGTATTGAAAATACCATACATCTACATGATATCTATAGTATAGTAGATAAGTAACGTTGTGGGAATAGACAAAGACAATTATTACTTCTCAGTAAAATGGAATACGGAAAATAGCAATAATAAAATTAATGAGAAAACAAATGCATGTATCTCTCCTGTAGAAATATGTTTGGAATTTAAAAAGAATTAGGTAAATGTAATAATGAGTACAAAATTTAATAATATGCATGCTATTTTCAATACCAAGAATGAGTACGTATTATGTCCAACTATAACTGTAATGAGGTTTTTTTTCTACCATGCATCATGATGTTCAGGCAAGCATATTAGGTTAATAACTTTTACTGCTAGCAGAATATTTTCATGTGAGATTTTGTTCAGGTAAACAATCAAATTCAAATATATTATTTTCCCGTATGCATCACTCAAATAATTATTGTCGCTATTCTTGAAATTAATCCTGAAGAACTACATTAACGTATTAGATGGATAGAGATATAGCTTTCGAATGTGTCAATAAAAGATATATTTAGAGTTCCAACATAAAAATACCGATAGTCAGAAAATTAAATAGTATGTATAATAATATTGTAGATTTTAGCTGTGACATGCATATAAACAATTATTTATTTCATTGACAAGTGACATTTGATGTGGATATAATTTAAGTTCTTACTTGTGATATGCCTGTTTGGGTCGCTAAGGTCCATACTATCCTTGTGGATGACGGGTGGATGACTGGAGGATAACGGGTGGATGACGTGCGGATGATGGGTATGCTTCAGATGCCCCACCGCGCAATGCGTGTGAGCCTGCTTGCGTTCGTTTAAGGGTGAAATATGCAAGCTGTTGTGGGTGCGAACTCGGAATCAGTTGACATCAAATTAGTCGTGGCTTGTTATATTCCGGCTACTTGAATCACAACCCACTATACAAAGGATGCTATTTGATGAGCGAGTCCATTCGTCACCGGCGAGGGTGGGCAGCTTTCATTCCAAATCAACTTGATTTGATCAGATGCAATATATCAGGGAATCATGATATATAAATGAGTTGTCGATTTAATTCTATTCGCCCACATATTTATTTTTCCAACATTTATTTTGCTGTATAAAGTTTAAATCTCACATCAATAATATCGATTTATTTGTTAAATATGTCTTTAAATAATATTAAACTACTGAAAGAGTTGATATGTATGCATTACAATAAACTTGGTTCTATGTGTAGGGAATAATACATTATGAACTAAAATTGTTCTTACGTATACAAACTAATCATATTGTACATTGCTCAAACACATACTAATAGAAATATGCATGCATGAATGGAATAGGCGCCCAATCAAACCCTATTTATTGAAGTGGACCCGGCCGACGTTTAATAGGCACGTGTCATGTGTTATTCACCTGTGCCGTGTAGATCCTATTGGATGCTTGGCGTGCCGTTCGCTCAGCGGCATGACTGCTCTCTCCACCTCTCGCCGTCAGGAGGCGGGTCGAGGGAACATCGCAACTCGATAGCTCATTATCATAGAAATAACTAGAGGCTAGCAAAAGTCCCCTTAATCAGGCGGCATTTCGCGAGACACGCCGTTTTGTTCATTGTTGCAAGTACATTCACTATGGTAAATCCGATCAAATACTAGGAAAATCCGGGGCCAGATACTGAGTTTGATTTTTTTATTCAATTTTGACGTGGTTTCGGTGAGGTTAAGTCTAGTATTAGCTGTGCCCGTTGGGAAGATGTTTGGTCGTCTTAATTGAGTTACAATTGTAGAGAAATTCTAATTGATTTTACTTTTTTATGCATTTGGTTGCCGTGTTTCAAAGGACTGAGAGTGTATGGGCTTGGTATCCGTCCTCTAGGGGACTTAGTACTCGTGATTCACTCGCCGATAAACAAACTAACTTTTTGTTAAACAAAGGCCACGAGTACAGTTAGCGACTATCTTAAGGGATGCTGCCGGTGTATTCGGTTTGCTTCATTTCAAAGGCATATTGTCAAATGTGAATTAGTAGTTGAAGGTTGAATCAGACTAAAATCCTCTAATAGTGCTCTTAATGTCACGAGCGAGACTAGCGCAAATACCTTTGAAGAACGTTTAGGTACATATAAGTGTGCGTACGTCGAGTAGACATCGTGTCGTCATGTGTCATGTCAGCGCGTAAAGTGGTAATTCTATTAGCTATTTCGCAATTCGATTAATTTTTAACCAGAAAATGATTATAATTATTACAATCTCACACATATGAGATGAAGTTAAATAAAACGCATGTGATAGTATTTCAAATATAGGTGATTTTTTTAATGATTTTAATATCGTAGTTAGATATTGATCCACTCATGTGACAGCGGTTATCTGCAGTACCATAATTATATCATGACTGTGTAAAAACATTGTGTATAGAATATAACTCTATTACTCCGATACTAAAAGCATACTATTGCAATTAGTTGACATATATAATGGAAACATGTATTTCTACCTTTGACTACTTACGTTTGATTTGTTCGTCCAATAGTTGTTATTTTCTGATGTAGGCTACTTATTCCCCAATATTCGATGTATTACCCAACAAAATTCAAATTGTATATGAATAAAAGGAATATTGCTCTAATTACTAGTATGTGTTTTTTGGAATATATAACTGCTAGCTATCCACAAATGTGGATCGACGAAAGGGATCATGGAGATATAAAATTGATGAAATATATCACAAATGATAGGCATGTATTACTCACATACGGTGCTACGCGCTCATTCGAATCTGTAATTGAATGCCTTTTAATTTATGTTATATTGTAATAGCCTCAGTAAAATAAGTATACAAACTAAATAAAACATTACAGATGCAATATATAATGAATTAACGTGTTTTCATCATATCACAATGTAAACATGATAGGACTAAATTAACATAAATTAAAGGACTAACTTTTGCAAATGCGATTTGTAAAACCGCACACTTTCTGCTGTTGGATAACAGAATTAATTAGTTACACTTCTGATCAAGGCTACCTCTTTTTGAATTCATGTCGAAATAAAAAAAACAGTCTGTTCCAATTTAAATTTTACTTATTCTATATTCCGACGTAAATTGAACTCCGGGTCGGTTACATGAAACATAGATGTTTGATAGAAGCAAATTTCCAGTGTAAGCATGTATATTACAGGAGTTTAATGAAGCAGTGTATGCAAAGAAGCAACTGAAATTATTACAATGAATGAATGGATTATTACTTATTGCAACAATTATTCAGTTTGGTGTAAAACAAATATAAAGATAAACATATCCATAATCTATGTACATGTATTATATATTTTATTAGAATATGCTACTAGAATATAATGGTTCCCATTTTATTATATTGCATATTATTCTCGTCAGTTAACTGCTTCTATATTTGGGGCGCATTATGATGTCCAATTTAATCGTGATCACAACTAATCCTAAACGTGACACGTGACACAATTAATCATCAAATATGAACATCCAATATCAGAATCATATAATCAAAAGCCGATTAGACATAAAAGCAACATAAATTGTGCAAGGAATATCTTTCGGAATTGTAATCTGTAGAAGGCCATTCGATAATTTGCCATGTAGTTAGTGACCCTTCCATAAGGAGATGGCACTTGTGCCTGCGCAACGCAGTCGACTATTGTTAATGAAGATGCTATTCTAATCAACTCAGCACCATATCGCGTAGTAGGTGAACCCAAAAATCATCTCGGTACCCAAACAAATTAAAATGTCACAGACAAAACGATAGAATTGAAGAAGCGATTGCCGAGAGGGGAGAGCAAGTCAATTAATACGACAGCACGTGCGCGCGTGAATGGTAGCGCCGTTGATTGCTGCCCGTGGCAATTGACAAGCTTCGGAAATGAACAACATCTCTTTGGTATTGTCAGAGATAGCGATGTGAATATCACCACGCCGGGACTTTGAATATCCACCTGTACCGTGTATATAATACGATACATCAGAAACCGGAGTAAGGCCATTCAAAAAAATAGGCATTGATAAGCGACCGGTACAACAGAAACGAATACGCAAATCTCAAAGGTATAAGATGAGCCTACGAATCTTGTTATTTTCTTGAAGAGAACTACAAAATCCCCTTTATCATGAAATAGCGTTATAGAATTCAATGATTAAAAGTTTAAGGTTCACTTTTATTGAGAATAGAATAAAGTTAATTATTGAAAGAATGCGAATTGCCATAAGACATATTTATGACATGGAGTCAATTCATTTGTATTTGTATTTGAATGCAACGTAAACTTTAATTATATTTCTGTAATATGTGTAATAACAATAATATGTTTCTAAATACTTTATATTAAAATAATTATATAAGAATATATAAAGAATGTCGTACTTATCCAGGTGATGTTATCTTCTTAATACAGGAATATAATTAATAATTAATGCATCTTGAGTTTTCTCATTACTAGTACGCGAGTGAGAGATTGTCTTCGATCAATACAAACACTATACAAGTGGACAGACATATAGCTGCTTCATTATGGGTGTACTATGTTCGTTATGACTTTATTTAATAATCAGTAATGTAGAGTGTGTCATAAAATTGCACTTTAGAATATATAAAATGTGTATATTTGTATTGTTCTCTCTTTCTTTCTCTCTCACTTTCTCGTTCTCTCT
>JAULBP010151480.1:0-15476 GCA_032355345.1 Lepetodrilus pustulosus | reverse complement strand
TGTTGCAGTAAACCTGCGAGCACCGGCTGGTACTGACAGACCAAGGATGATAACTGTAGTGCCACTCTATAGACAGTACATCCTATCAATATCGCGTCAGAAATGTAACAGCAAACATTGATGGCGGATCCCCCGGGGTGGGATTTGAACTCTGGACCTTTGGCTCAGAAGTCCAACCATTATACTGCTGCACTACCACCCGCCCCTTTTTATAACTACATGTATTAAGGTCATTCCTCCAAGGTTATAAATAATTGATAGTTTTCACTCTAGCATCATGAGCATAACTCAGGTCCCCAATATGTAGAATATGAGAAAGATTTTCTTAAAAGTTCATTATATAACGTGCTGCCCTGGTTGTTTACTTTAAATGCAATATTTGCTGATAAACTTGTAAACGAGACAGTTGGTAAACAAAGAGCATTAAATTAAGCTCAATTCAAAGTTTTGTTCACAGATCCTCACATAAAATCTGAGGGTGAGCATGAAATCGTATTCAGAAAGTTTCGTAATCTCGGGCTTCAAACTAATATTTTAAGGTACTTGCCCCCAGGCCTAGTTAGAGCAAGCTGCAAAGGCATGGTGACACCAAAGGTGCTAATTGTTAAAAATTAGGTTGCCTGCAGCGCAATTTAACTTGCTCACACATATGTTAGTCTAGAGTGCTGAATTAAACAGTTGCCACATATATTTTGCTCAAAGTTCCCATACAAAAAAACATTACGATATATTATTTTATATTCACACAATAAATACAGAATTAAAGGAAATGGATCTTTATTACAATGATAATGATTACAATAATGGCATGTACATACAAGCTGAAATTCAACTGGAATTGCGTAACGTAATTAATGCACAAAGCTATTTAGTCAATGCAGGAATGACAAGGAAATCAATATTCATCTCACGTGCTTCAACATCTCAATATTTCTTTATGAAGAGAAATGTCACGAAATGGTTGAAAACTATGTCACTTTGTGGTGATACAGTTAATTAATGGTTTGAGGTACTCCAGACAATTAGACATACTGACTTAAGAGTGTTCAAGTGTATGCATAATTAAGTGGAATTATATGGATTCAATGTGCGCAGGGCTCGACAACAAGGACTGTCCGCCTGTCCGGGAGAGGTGCAATTCACAGGCGGACAGGTAAATTAGCCCAGATTAACAAGCCTTTTTATCTACAATTACATGTCTGAAAGGGCAGAGGGACAGGTGCCTCAAAAAGTTAATGTAGAGCCCTGTTATGTTCAGAAAACATTTTGCTGGTGTGTGTGTGTTTGTGTGTGTGTGTTTATGTGTGTGTGCGTGCATGTACGTGCATTGTGTGCATGCATGCATGTGTTCAGTGGGTATGAGACTGCTGATATAACAGATGCCAGCTTTAGACTACGCCGACTACACTAGATGGGAGACAATGCTGAACAGTTAAGGATTGTTCACCTTCCTGGACTAACAAGCTCTTTACCTAAACTAGGACAGGTAGATCTAGTTTCAGGACAATTGCCTCAAAAAGTTAGTGGAGCCTTGACACAGATACTTACAACTTGTAGGATCGTGGGGTTGCATCCCACGATGAAGGGCAGCCCACGGAATCCCGCAATGCGGTGAGCAATACGAACTGGGAGCTCTTTGTACAGATACTGGGAACTGCGCTGAAATAGAAAACATCAACAATGAACTTACCGATCCATCTTTTCCTGGGAAAACAATTACCCTCTTTCTTAAAATCTCCCGAGTTGCTTTTCTCACTAGCACACAACACTGAAGAAGTAATTTTGTCATGCAAAAAAAGAAACCCCACAAAACCATCTTTTCTGATAGCGATAAGTTCTACATGCTTGACAACAGCAGGCAGTCCGTGTCAGCTCTTTTAGAGATTGCTGGAGGGGAACAGAAGTAAATGCTGCTTGTGCAACATATTAAATAATTATACTGGTAGATAAAATAATTTTCAATCCCTTGGTATTCTGTAATTCTTTTTAGCATTTTACTCAAATACTTGTCTTATTTGGAGCACTGTACTAACACTAGGCTTGACGTAAGAGGACAAGTTAAATTGCACTACGGACAACTAATATGTTCATATACAGCACTGTTGGTGTCTTTGCAACTGTGGGAAAGTAACTCAAAATATTAGTCTGGAGCCCTGGTTAAAAATGTGATATCCTTGATATAATTTGTATTTAATAGTTTGCATTATGGTGCAAAGTCGCTTTCTAGAATCTTTCACCAGTATCACGACTTGTCAGTTTGAGGCAGGAGGAAACCTGCAACATCCATAGCAATGAATCCTGCAGAAAACCTGCGAGCACTGGCTGGTACTGACAGACCAATATCTGTATTGCCACTCTACAGAAAACGCATCCTATCAACATCAATATCAGAAGGGTAATTTTCACGAACACTAATGCCGTGGCTTGCCCCAGGGTGGAATTTGAACTCGGGGACCTTTGGCTCTAAAGTTCAAACAGCGCCAGTAACTAACTCCAAAACGCACTCGCCCAAATAGTGATACAAATAACAAATGTTATGAATTTCTAGATGCCCTTAGACATGTTAGAATACATTTAGCATTGTGAGAAATGACCCGGGCGAGTGTTAAATTAAAATGCGATCCCTGTGAAACATTCTACTACCGCGCTACCACCGCCCTATTGATACCTGGTATGTAGGCTTGTACCATGTGTACCATGTGTACCATCTACTGCATGTCTACTGATGGACTTGATCATAGCTAGACATTGATCTCGGCAAGGCAAGTTGTTGGTAGAGACACTGATATATACACTTACTAAGATGTGGCTGTGATCAGAGCTTCTTCCAGCATAGAGAATAGCAGCCGGAGTCAGACGTACGGAGGGCTGAAATTATCAATAATAACATGATCATAATTCACAATTTTAAAAAAAAAGGATTCAGAATGGGGTTTTTATCATGCACCTGGACCCCATTTCAGTGGCTTTTAAACTGTTTATGACCTCTTAAAACAGTCCTAAAAGTTATCACATCCACGATTCCTGTATTTCACAACAAAGTCACAAGTAATATCCCCTCTTAAATCAACATCTAATTTATGAGGTGATAAACTGAGGCATTAAGTTACGAGCTGCTAAATTTAGGATGTCGTGAAATGTGGGCCAGGATCCAATCTTGAGAACAGTTTGAAACAACTATAGTTTGGCATGAAATGCATTCATACATCAAATACATGTACTTTACATAATTATCATAAATGTATCAAAACAAAACATAATTACAATTAAAAACTGGATAATAAATTGCACAACTGAATGTTTTTGCTGCACAATTTGACTTTAAAATGCAGCACAATGCCAGATGCCCTGTATCAGTTAATCGAGGCCGAGATTGCATAGAAGCTTGTTAAAACTAAAGTCTAAAGTATGGTGGCCAGACAGTGATGGTTGTGGACAGGAAGTGATAATTATAATTAGGGCCTCAACTAGCACTGGAGGTCAGAGATGGCCATTGAGGACTGGAATTTGTTTGTTCGGACTCTCTCCGGGCCCAGTGAGGAATACTCTGGTAACTATTTGTCTAGACACATGGGCCATACCACATTGTGCATGTCGTGACAATACCATGTTGAGTATTCAGTACAATCAGGGCTCTCGACTAAGGTATGCCCGACGTACAGGGGCAAGTTAAATTGCACTGTGGGCAACCTATTTTTTTAACATATAGATGCTTTGGTGCCTTTACAACTTGCCCTGACTAGCCCTGCGGGCAAGTAACTCAAAATGTTAGTCTGGAGCCCTGGTTATGACACTGAGTTTTGCTAATAATGTTGAACAGCCTGGCCTTATTTTCCACTGAGATCACAACTGTCTGTTGCCACGCCTGACATTGTACTGTTTCTGCCGTTGCAGTTCACATCGACATCGCGCGAGTCTTCAACAACGTTCTTCCTCAGCAGACTCAACCCACGGACAGCACGGGGGAGAAGACCGTCACGTCTAACTACACCAACTGGTAAAATAGCGCCATTACTTGCATAGCTCCATCCTGTGACTACTTGACATCCTTCAAATACCCTGGGATAATTATTGTTGTCTTAAGAATACAAGAGGTTATTATTACTGCATGGGAGCACAAATTAAATATTACATCATGGATATTATTATGTCATCAGGAAAGTAGTACACCATGCTTATATTATGTCATCAGGAAAGTAATACATCATCCATATTATTATGTCATCAGGAAAGTAGTAGATCATGCTTATATTATGTCATCAGAAAAGCACTATATCATACATATTATATCATCTGAGGTGCGTTCAAGATCCAATACATATCACTACATAGTACTATGAAGCCGTTCAGCCAGCACATACAGTAATATGTATTAATACTTTTCACTACGGGTCTAGACCCCATAGTCTTTTGTAGGAAAACCCAAACCATGAAGCGAATGGACTGAACACATGTGCAGACCGATTTCCTGTTAATTTCCTACCAACTCTTTCAGGCAAGAAAAGTTGCGTAGTTTAGTGTAGGAAAAATAGTAGTGCATCTTGAACGCACCTCTGAATAGTAGTTCATCATTCATGTATTATGTCATCAGGAAAGTATTATATTTCCCTGATGATGTTTGGTCAGGTATCTGGAGGTACTGCTCCGTCGCGTGACGGTCAACGTGGGACAGATCGTGTATGCGCCCAGTCACAAAGCGTTCGTCAGTGTGGCCACCGAGGGCAACGTTCCCTTCGCTGCCGAGGAGTATGCTGACCTCACAGGTAAGCGATGTGGACGGCATTGTGCACAGACTGGAAGATCCAAGTTCAAATCCTACTGTTTTATTTTAGATGTAATTTTTGTTAATTTTATTTCAACTGTGATATTTATCACTGTTTAATTTTGAATGTGATTTTAAAATAATAAATCAGCAGGCACACTGTGTAGAATAGTAAACTACCAAATAAAATATTACAAGTTCAAATCTGGCTTTGGTGCCTGGTATATTTTCTGAGATTTAGACTTGTTGTTTGGATTAGAATATTATTGTATCGGCCTTACTGCTTTTGCTCATTTGGGCAGTTTATTCTGTGTGAACATTGTGGCAATAATGCTTGTAAACGTATGCTTTATCCCACTTCGCTGAGGCAACATTAAATGTCGCACAACAAATTTGAAAAACTTCCTGAAGAGGGTTTATCACTGATTCATCTAGCATTGTTTCTCGGGCGTTTTTCAACTAAAGCCAATAGGAATGCAGTGGTTGTGTTTTCACTACTTTACACGTACAGAAGCTTGCGATAACCACTTGTACTTGTGGCTCATGTGGCCATGGTAAAACACAGTAATGAATGGTGCTACATGGTGATATGCAGTGATGAATGGTGCTTCATATGGCCTCGGGTTTTACATGGTGTTACAGGCAGCATAAACTGTGAAGACCTTAAGTGTCATACTTGAAAACTGCAACTGTCTCATAACACAGTTATTTGGTCCTGTGTGTTAAACCCTCATACTTGTCTCGCTGTAACATGATCGAAGGAAAATTTGACATTAATCAAGACTCAACTGGAGGTAAGCATTCACCTTGTGTCTTGCAATCATTCTAATACTATTCAATTTGAAAGCATGTAAGCGTTAATAATTTCAGAACTGCGAGCGCTGGCTGAGCTGATTGGACCGTACGGTATGAAGTACATGGGTGAAAGGCTGATGCTGAACATCGCGAGTCAAGTCGATGAACTCAAGGTGATACTTGTTATGAGATACGCAATTCTGGTGATGAAATTATGGAAATGTTTTTCGTACAAATTCATGCTCAACTTTAGGTTTTGTTCACAAATCTTTATATTAAATTTGTGCTTGAACATGAAATAAAGACTAACATATGCCTGACCTTCACGGGCAAGTTGTATTGCACTGCAGACAACCTAATTTTTTACATATACAGTGGACTCCCGTTTATCCGGACTTCGGATAACCGGTTCCCTCACTATCCGCATGGTTTTTACTGGGAACCTTATATCAGTCTTCTTATGTCAAATGACTCGGACATCCAGAAATTCAGTTATTCACACAATTTTATTGGGAACCTAACCATCCGGATAAACAGGGGTCGACTGTAGCACCTTTTGTTCCTTTGCAACTTGCCCTGACTATAGCCCTGTGGGCAAGTAACTCAATATATTAGGCTGGAGCCCTGCACAGGCTATCTTGTGTCTACTTCCTGCTACTTCCTGTCTACTTCTTCATGTCTACTTCATGTCTACTTCATATCTACTTCCTTACTTTTCCTGTCTACTTATTCCTGTCTACTTCCTGTATAGTTCCTGTCTACTATGTCTGCCTGTATCATGTCTGTCCACTCCATCACTGGGTCGTAACTACTAGTCCGGCTGAATATCAATACAATATGTTTATTCCGTTACTACCCAACCGTAAGTTCAGACATAACGTATTATAGGCCACTACTTTGCAGTAGACGAGACTATTCTCCGTCTGCGCACTATTCGTTTCACTTTCGAGGTTGGAATGATAACAAGTTTGACTGACAAGTCGGTCAGTGAAGTGACCATTGCACTTCTACCGGATTAAATGTGTAAAACGTTCTAATGAACACCTAGAGGCCTGTGATTGTTTTAGCTGTAAATGGATCGCCCAAACACCGCAGCGTCAAAGTTTTGAACCTTTTAAAAGATTAAGAGATCAAGGATGGCTTTCTGCTTGTTTTCTTCACAACTAGGTAAACCACCTCAAGCTCCTCACCCCTGGTGTTTTAGCGATGACAGGCATTTCCTCTGTACCCAGTGCCCCGGGGCCCCCTCGAAGTGTCTGCTGGGTCAAGAGATCTAAGGCAACGTGCTTGTACTACGGAACAATAGGTACTTCAGGATACGTTTCACAACTGGTGGCTCATGAAGGTTGGCATCTGTGAAATATATCTAGCCGGGGAGTATTATTACAATGATATTATATATCCGCGCAAATGCAGACGAGTCTGTTGCATACTCACACCTACGAATGGATTAACTGGCTGGAGTAAGATTATCATCGTAGCGGTAGATAATCGCTATTCAAACCGACAGGTGCGTTCCCAATGTGTTCCCTTCAGACACCTACCGTCGAGAGTCAGTGAATCCATTTTCTAACATTAAGAATATTATACGACATCGTCGAGATGCCCATAGGATGATAATGCGCATTACGTTAGAACTACTTCACCGTGTCTAATACAGATTGACTGCGTAACGGAATTGCTCATCGTCGATAGATATTCAATGACTCTATCTTGACGGATGCCACGAACGTTGTTTGCTTACTGGTGCATGTAACACTTCTCGAATGCATGTAGATTCACTTATCTCGCTGCGAAAGAAGACGGTACTTGCTGCTGCAATTGGTTAAATAACCCACAGAAGATAATACCCCTCCCACGTTCAACATCTATATCCAGGAACATAATACCTCGGCTCGTCCAGTGCCATAGTAAATGTCGGGACACAACGCCTGACTATCGATGAATTCTATATATTAGATAATCCGGTAAATGTGCACGATTGATTTAACGTTTGCTCAATTGATCAAGAAAGCCTGCGCGTGCTATCTTTAAAGTGGTTAAGCATAATAAAAAAAAAACACCTCAAATCTTCACATGCTAGGAAGCATACTACATTAAGACAGTCCAAGGCACCTCCGTTTTTTTCTCGATTAAATACCTATGACAATTCATATTAGGCTTTCAGGTGGAAATACTATACCTAGCTCTGACAACTCGCTGACATATGTTTTTGTATTCTCTTGAAGACAGTCATTGTGTGGCCATTACCAGAACAAGTGGTAAAGAAGTCGTTAGACTTGTTCAAATAATGACTACATATGTGCTTTAAACATGATTCACGACTTCCCTTGCACGATTGTAGTGTAGTGTTGACTGCATTCGTAATCACACCAGACAGGGAAATGTAAAGAAATCTTGCGAGATTGAAAAAAAACAGTGTCCCATTTGCATCGAACAGATAATTCATAGACGTACTAGACCAATGCTCTTGAAGCGTTCTCGTTACGTGGATATATGTATGTGTCTGGAAACAGATATACCAGTCTGTAGCATTCAATTGTAGCTAGCCAGGTGCAGGAGTGCCTGGATGATGTTGGGATGATTTGTAATAGACGTCGAAAGTTCTTCACACAGTACATCAATTCTGAAGTCATTAAAAGCTATATTGCCTTCAATTTAGATATAAAAAAAAACGATATAAAAAAAGTACCATTAAAGTTCGTTATAAGAAAGTATGGACGCATCTATATTATTAGAAAGTATTATCTGTATTGCTGATTTTTGTTTATACAGTACTTTACATTTAAAACTATACTCTTGAGAAAAAGAATCGCATAGACACTATTATGAGGTCAAATTAACGACAGATTACTAAGGCAAATAGAATCACACGAAAGTATGCAAACATGCAGTATGACAAGGGTGCACGTGCCTTCAACGTGTGAATGTTTCATGGGTATGAGAAAAGGTCAAGATCACAAAATGTCAAGTGTGTGTCCACCATCGATATTCAGATTTGCTTGGGACCACCTTTCTATGGAGCTGATGAGATTTCAAATTCGAACATGAGAAATTCTTGTTCACACCTCCAAAGGTTTTTTTTTAAATAAATTGAACTAATATGATATTCTGAGAATTAAAGTCCACACAAACTATAAAGTCTTTGGAATTATTAATAATATATATTAGTATACTTACAAATTGCTTCCCGCACTTTGTAAAACTTCAGAACATGGAGAATACATTCAGTTCTGATTGGTGGCAAGGGACAGTACATTTGTGTGTAATGTGAAACCAGTCAACCTAAACCATCATCTGCTTCATATAAATGCCATACACGCTCTAATTGCCCAAATATGCAATACACCCCGGACTGATTCGACATGCAAGATCAAATTTAGGGCCAATTAGGTCCACGGGTGTCGAAAAACCTGCACATAACAATATGTGTATATCTTGTGGTTACGTAACTCGTGTATATGGGCCGGAGGCCTTTAATACAATAAAATTACTAGCCTAATAAAACAAAGCGAGTTCGATTAAACATGTATTTACAAAGGACCAGTAGTAAATAGAGGCTGTCCTTTACCAATACGTGTAGAGGTGAGATCCAGGAGGTGTGGGAATTGCGCCAGAAACAGCCTAAGGTCACCATCTACACGGATACCCTTCACGATCACAGACCACACGCTGATACATTCCTAACAACTGACTGTGTTTACACTACCAGCCTCCTGTGGCGTTGCTGTCAATGTCGTGTTATCATTCCACGTTTTTCCTACATCGGCGAAAAGTGACTCTGTAAGTATAACCACAGTAATATATCAAGATTAGTTTTAAGTGAAAAAGTTTCGAAAAGATCGGTTCATGTATTGAGTTGAAGTACAATTTGCACAAAACCTATATTATATTATCTCTCGGTATTAGAACACTTTCAGATGCTGTGACTTTTCATCAAACTGAAACGGATCTGATTCTGGATCCAATCTGTCATGAATAGACTAGAGGCGGTTAGGGCAAAGACGTTCGTATTATTTTCGAATTCCATCAGTTTATACTGTTGACTTCCTATCCAGTCTCCATTATTTCAATCAATCAATTTGAGTTTTAAAGAGAAAACATCAACGAGTTTACAAATTGATTGAAATATGTGAAACGAGGTGAATTGAGACACGTCTTTGAATGTCACTTAACCATTTCAGAGAACGAACATTCTGTTTCCTGTGTTCGTCTAAGGTATTTTTTAACAGACAGATTTTAATGATAATGGAGAAGAAAAACACGTAGCATTCAATAGCGTATTGCACGAACTGCCTACCTACACATCGTCAGTGACTATCAACATTGCTAATTCAATAGTAAGATAATATGATGTCCCTGATAGCAGCAGCAGCCAAGGCATACTCAGTTATTGTTTGTGCTGAAATGATTCAATAATGTTTTTAAAGCAATATCGATGGCTATCTAATGTAAAGAAAATCCTGAATGATTGTGGTTTACCTTATTTAAGGTACCTTTTATAAGGTTTTTAAAGATACTATATCATTTGAAAAATATATTTTGCTTCCGGATATTATTGCTAAACCCATACTCAAGTTCCGAACATCTAATCATAGACTCCCAATAGAGCTAAGAAATGTCTCCAAATTTATAACAGAATGCTTTAAATTATATAAATGAAAACACTTAACACTATGAATACTATGATGATTATGTACCTATATACCTTGTCATGTTTTGCACGTTTTTTTGTTTTCCCTTTATAAATGTATGTTGTGTCTCATGTACCACCGTGGGTGGTTTTGAGAAAATAAATGAGTTACGAGTACGAAGAAAATATATGGAAATGTCCTTGATGTACCAAAATACCAATATGTATTCACATTTAGATATGCTATCATATATATACATGTATGTACATTGTGTTATCACCTGAATATTAGTCGTCTTCTATACGGTACCTGTCTTCATTAGTATTAAGGCCTAGTAGAATGATTGATTCCAGCTATTGTAACTTGTATGTCACAACATAACGTGTGTATGAACTACGATATCAACATATTGGGTACACGAGTCCGAAATTATGATCGTGGGATAAATGTCATTGATAGATATATAGATTCTGATGTAATAAATGCCGTTAAAAGATATGCTCGTAATGGAATGGATGCCATTAGCTGGTGATATCATGGTGACGAAATGCCATTAGAAAGTATAGTTGATCATAATAAATAATAATCGAATAAATTATGGTAGCAGGTATGATCACTCTGAAAGCAATGCCATGATAATTATGATTGGGAGGCAGGATCCTTGTGAAATGAATCCAAAGGTATTATCATCCAACTAAAAGAGGTCGCTCGTTCTACATGTATGTCGTTCCGTGGGTATTCTTTTAAATATCATATACACCCGAGGGCAGGTTTAGCTTACAACATCTTTGTAATAGACGATGATTTTTTTTGTGTATAGCTGTTAAATGTATCGTGCAAAAGAACGTCGCCTTGACGTAGTCAACAATGAAAAAGTAGCCACCCAATTTTCAGGAAATTAGTATATCTTTGTTCAGATGACAGAGTTACAATTAGATGAAAAATCATGACCCAGTTTGGACAATCATAACCTCATGTAGCGTACAGTCAACACGCGCGTGTATTCTGTCGCTATTTTGTCAAGTCTACATCGTTAATAATATGAATATACTTGGACAATATGCTTGATATACCGTGAATAAATGGTATGTTTTTGTTGTCTATTTAAGAGAGCTGGGAGTGGGAATGTAGTGGTATAGTGTTATGACCTGACAATCTTCTTTATTTACATAGGAATCGATTACATAAATGCAGGTTCTCGTATATATTCAGTACGTCATCCTTTTATGCACGGTATTCTCCGTTCTACTGGGTATCCCTGATCTAACCTCTGCAGGATATTTCGTGAGTTAGTACCACCAGCTGGTGGAAATCTGCTCTTTCATAATCATAATACAGAACCTGCCAACTGTAATATGAATGAAGGAATCTTTTAAATAGTTTTTGCTGTGATCAAAGCAACATTCCACTGTAAAATTTGAGGAATGTCTAGATAACCGGTATCCAGGAATTTAAATGTGTAGGCCTACCAAATTTGAAATCTATCAATTCATATATATAGCCATTAGATAAAGAAATATTTTTGCTATGATGCTAAATTACTTTTGCCATATGGAAGAATGTAGTCGGAAATGCATGTCATGAACAGGATTATAGTGGAATGGATGCAATTAGAATTAAGGTATAGGGTTCTATTTGGACGTTGATTTATGGATTAAAGATATATCTTGGAAGTATTCAATCTGTTCAAGCTATGGACGACATTACGACCATAATCAAAACGTGTCTGTCCGTCTGTCTGGGATTCTGTCTCGTATCAACGTACACGAGGACAGTAGTGCTCAAGGAATTCTCGGATCACACGTAAAACAATTACTCACTAATCCAGTTTGGTTATCATCTACGTCATATGACTGCACTAACCTTGTTTCATTTTCGTATCCCGTTTTGTACTGCTTAGCAGAAAATACCTCTTATTTAGACATCTCAGAATAACTGCCAATTATTAGCAACATGTCTTAATAATCACATCAGAAGATGGCTGTCTAAAAGCTTTTGCTTTCCTAACGCAGGATTCTGCAACATGTAGAAGCTAGGTTACCGAAGCCATGGCGCCGATAGAAAGAATTAGCTCTAACACTGGTAGGGACTAGTTATTCGAAGTCTTAGTAAGTGTAGTATGTTCCAGCGGAAATCCATAAACGATGACACCTATCCAGTGTCGTATTACGAGTGCTAAGATTTACCTGGGCGCTGTTTGTTATATGGCAGGTGTTGGGCAGCATGACTCGTGGTGGTGGTGGTGGTGGTGGTGGTGGTATAGAGTAGAGTGGTGTGTGTGCCAAAGATTGTATGTGTATCATATCAAGCCTTGAGCGTTGTCGAAACTTGATCCAATATAATTGTAAAGTGCGGTGCCAACGACCAAGACAATGAACAGACTTGGTATTGGAAGTTGCATGTGCAAGGTATTTAATGGTCGACTGATATTTTTGCTTCTATTTCCATTTATTGTGGTATAATACTTGTGCGACTATTTTTTACACTTTTATTTTTTGGAATTGGGGTTTACTAGAGCCACTTTCAAGATGCAACTATTGTGAAATAGCAACTACTTATAAACACTAGCGTGTTTAATGGTTACAATATCACAAGAGCATTGCAAATTTGGACGAATGCTTTCAGAATGACACTGAAGAAAATGTCCATGAAACAAACTTATTAAACATTGCTATGCGTGCTGTATAGTGTCACGATATATTTGTTAATACATTATCGCATGGATTTGAAGCAAATCTTTCAAAAGACCGTCATTGTATCCTAATCGTTCGTAAATATAAAACACGTTTCTGAGAAGATAAATACAAATAATTCTACATTGAATATTAAATAAAGGAATTAGTTACCAAGATCAGAGTTTTGTAAAGTAGAAGAACATTCCGAAGGTTGAGCTAAATATTACAAGAAATGTGTCGTCTCCACTGGTTCATCTTTGCATGATCACAGCTCTCCCAGCACAATAATGACAGAGTTCTATGTTTCTATACACAAAGGTCTTTGCCATTGTTGCGAGTTCTAAAGGTTCGGATATTTTATTTTACATAATAGCAGAAAAAGAAAGCCGATAATGTAACAGGTAATTGACATAATGTTGAGACAAATGGCGACACGTTACGTAGGTGATGAAAACACGATATTATTGGCATTGCAACATAGACAGAGATGTTGTCTTACTTGAACAAAAAAAACTAATACGTCATTCGCGTTCGTTAATCGCTTCCGTTGCCCTTGTTTTGGTCCTATTTCACAGATTGTATAGCCACGTTGCTGATATAAAATGACAATTACCTCCGTGATACATATCTACACTTCTGACTCGCCGATACGTTTACAAGGCAGGGAAACATGAGAACCCATTACAGTTCACGCGGCTTTTTGCATTCATGGTTTTACCCCATACTATTGTATTCGACGGAGGTTAGTGTAGTCATTATGGCCGGTGTTTCGAGGATGGATTTCTACCTGTTTCGCAAGATATTTACATCTCTTATATACAATACAGTAAAGACAGTATGCATGAATGTTGAAAGTTCTTGTATACTACTCAACAATTGATAGGGATACCATGATATTTTACATTCCATTGAAACCCAGAGGGCAATAATATATTGAAATATAGACAGGCATTGTACTTATTGGCGCGTATAAGGAAACTGAACATAGTCTAATTCCATTATTATGGCTTGCATGACGGTATAGCAGCTTTAGTATATGATATCATCAAATCCTGGTGTCACAAGAATTGAATTACGTCCTCATTCAAAAATAGCTTCTTTAAGATTGAGTTTGTGCAAGATGTTCAAATAAACCAGTAATGTAATATGTCTATATATTTTTACATTTCTTGATTTCTTTCTCCGATATTTCTCTCGGTTTTATATTCTGCAATTATCCCGAGCTATATCTAGACAACATTTCAGAAATGCAACCAAAACCGCTCCAAAGTATTTACAGCGCAATGCGTATCTACGCTCCTCTCATTATTTTGCAAAACACTTCCATAGTCTACATTCGAGGAGAGTGAAAAAAAAATGGACAGCCTTTCTCATTTTCCAGCCCATGAATTAGTCAGGTCCGTAATCGCTAGACAAATTTACTTTCCTGCTGGCCAGAATGACGGTCATCCAAGAGCAGTAGCGTCTCTCATTAACCTTTCCGTGGATCCAATGTCCGCTCCTCTGGTGGCATTGTGTTTTCAGAAATTAGCAAGACTCTGGGTCCGGAAGTCATCACGCTAGTCTAATGAGTTTGGTTTCATGCCGATATATAGGATCAGTTTTCTGGAGCACGCCCAGTCACTCGGCCCTCTCAATCGCCAATTACGTGCATCTTCCTTATTAGAGAACAGCCCCTTGTACCTATACACAGAAAGGGGGCACTACACGAAGTGAAGCGAAGCAAAGACAGCAGTCTTAGGAGTCTTTAAGCTAGTCATATAGTTCAGGTGTTTTTAATTAACCATGCTTGTTAAGATTTAAATCCAATGAGATTATTATTATTATTATTATTATTATTATTATTATTATTATTTTATTAAAATATATATATATTTATTATTATTATTATTATTATTATTATTGTTTGTTGTTATTATTATTATTATTTGTTGTTATTATTATCATTATTATTATTATTTATTATTATTACTATTAAAAGAGATTGTTAAGATTTAAATCCAATGAGATTATTATTATTATTATTATTATTATTTTATTAAAATATATATATATTTATTATTATTATTATTATTGTTTGTTGTTATTATTATTATTTGTTGTTGTTATTATTATCATTATTATTATTATTTATTATTATTACTATTATTATTAATACTATTATTATTATTATTTATTACTATTATTTTTAGATTAATACTATTATTATTATTAGTTATATATTATTATTATTATTACTACTACTACTAATTATTATTATTATTAATACTATTAGTAGTAGTAGTATCATTATTATTATTATTATTACCATTATTATTACTACTATGTTGTTGTTTATGGCGGCGGTGTTGTTGTTGTTGTTGTTGTTGTTGTTGTTGTTAAAATAGTTTCGAATTTAAATATGTTTTGAACATAATGCATTTTTATTTAATTTAACTTTTTAATTTGGATCTTTAAGATAATTTTGCTCAAATCATTATTTGTCAGTTTAGAGTATGTGGATACCCGGAAACCTCACATTGTGCCGTGTGTTGCAGTAGATCGACGAGCATGGGCTGGTACTGGCGAACGAAGGATGACAATTGTATCACCAAAGACCTACATATAACA
>JAULBP010151369.1:0-15482 GCA_032355345.1 Lepetodrilus pustulosus | reverse complement strand
GTAAAGATCCCAATACTCAAGTTTGGGCTTGTGTCGCCAACAGTGACCATAAGATTGTTGGTGTATGCTATAATGGTTTTCCCTGGGGCTGTTCTGATGACGAACTCCCATGGGCACGGGAAGGACAATACCTGAACACAAAATACCCTTACGTATGCCATGCAGAATTAAATGCTGTACTCAACTCCACAGCTCCCAGTCTAAAAGATTGTAGAATATATGTTTGCCTTTTCCCCTGTAATGAATGTACCAAGGTAATTATCCAGTCAGGGATTAAGGAAATCATTTATCTGTCAGATAAATATAAAGATACGGATTCAGTTATAGCGTCCAAACGGATGTTGGATCAGTCCAACACCAGCTACAGGCAATTTGAAGGACGGAGAAAAGAAGTGACTATCAAACTTTTTGAAGATGAATAATTTTCTTTCTTCAAATTTATGGATTAACCATATCAATGTTCATAGCCTTGAAATGTAATCTCTGTTATTTCTGTTTTCTTTTGTAGAAAAACTCCGTTTCCTGATCGAATTTCTCCAATTTTTGTTATTTCCTGTTTTTTCAGCTCTAAAAAATCGAGCAATTCATTTTCTTTCCCCTTCTTCACAGTAAACAGTAACTGATAATCTTCTCCAGAACGAAGAAGGAGATCTTCAATCTTAGTTTCCAATAAATCCGCTGCCGTTTGTAGTTCCGGACAATGCGGCAATCGTTCAGAGTATATGAGTGAGGATACTCCTGATGCTTTACAGATATGAGCAAGATCTGTGGCCAGTCCGTCAGAAATATCCTGCATGGAACTCACGACTCTAGATCGTACAAGTATACAGTTATTCGATTGACACGTGTTTCAATAAAAGGTGGTACTGCTTACGTGAGCATGATGTCTTGGCATAAAACACGGCGTAAGATGCTATTATATAGTAGGCTATACATACACAAGTAGTATATAGGCTGTGGAGTACGCTATAGGGTTATCGGTAGGCTACCACCTTTTAGCACGTTGCCTAGGCTGATGTATTCCCGAAACCCTGGCCATCAAATGACTGATGTTGTCGACGTCATGTCCGGTGTTTCGAGGGTAAGACTGGTGATCAAGTGGATATCCACGACAAGACTCTTTAATGTTGGTCTGGAGCGTGAACAATAGCCATCATCTCAAACACAATGCCATTGCCTAGTTATGTGTAGGAAATGGCCATGTGTTTCAGAGGATGAGACAATGGTGTCTAGTTCGTTATCTGTACCGAGTCAATAGTCTCGAACTGCACGTGCTTCCTGACATTGGTTTCTTGTGGATGCTCCAACGTTGTGGAAGACAGATGTTACCTATTTAGTCCATTGTATTGATACTAGCAGAATAGCCTGCTTCGTGAAGTGTTCAATAAGTATTTGGGGTTGGCGTGGAAGGGCGGGTAGTGGATCAGTGTCATTGAGTTGTTCTGTTTCGTTTGTAATATAAAGGAAATTATATTCCACATTTTGCTTCAAATAAGCCTACGGCAAAGTGAAATACTATCGCGTGGGTTATAAACGATATGTTTGAAGTGGCAGGTGTCATTATTCACTTTTTTGTCTCATGATTTCACCAAATTTCACAACACGTTCCAAAAACAATAGTTGTGACACCCCCAATACGTTATGCCTATACATTTGTATAGAAACAACATTAATCCAACGTCCATACGTACAACTTCCGGTCTCAACGCCATGTCATTCCAACCCCGCCCGAACACCCTTACTCATCCTCGTTGTAACACAGCACTGAGTAATTAATAAAATATATCGTATATCTATATGGAGTATTCTTCCTATAGGTTGAATTTTTATGACTAAATTTAGTATAATTATTCTGAGTCCTGTGGCTATGAGCCTATGTGAGTGTGTTGACTGTCAATGTTGCAACATCCTGCTATTTACGCAATTTGTACCAAATCTCGTGTTAACTCTAGATAACGCCAATGTTATATTGTGGTCGTGTTTTTTCTTGGATATACCCCGACCCCACATCACTCACTGCAACAACGTTTGTAGCGGAACATCACCCAACCGTTCTCAGCAGCTATAGATCTATAGCGAGTTTCCGAGTATTTACACACACACACACACACACACACACACACACACACACACTAGGATTTCTTGTATAGCTGTCCAAGGGTCGTTCAATATTTTTGTATCACCACGATTTCTGTGTATAACGTCTTCTCGCTCAAATAAAACTTCAAAAGTGATGTTGCGTTACATGAATTTTTTTAATAGGAAACGGCTGTGGATCTGATAAATGTTTCTGAAAGACATTTTATTGAGGATGGAACAAGAGACAGTCATACAGAACAAGAGAGTCACGTGATCTTAAAGGCATACAATCACAGATTCCTATGAGAGCGTAGCACTATATTTGAGTAATAAACGCAAACTACATTCATTTGTGATACTTGTCATCAATTTTGTATCGCCAAAATCTCGTTCGTTGTTTCACATTGGGGGAAATCGATCTAGCAGTTAGATATTCTAAAGGCAAGATAATTAGAGCTACGTTTCTGTTGTTGATATAAAATATAAATATTCTTTTACGATTATCGAGTGTTGGGGAATAAGTGCATCAGTAAAATCACAACTTTTAGGTGGGAAATCAAATGTAAGTACTAAAAGGAATTCGTTTGTTCATTATATAGGTCAACCATCTGTGATAGTATGATTGGAGGACATCACAGACTTACAGTGTCGCAGCGAGCAGATTCCACGGCTGTGTATATAATTGACGTTGCCTCGAGCTTATAAAGATCACTTGACTACAGTGCTATAGATAGGTTCATGACATAAGGTCTAGTCCTACATTAAAAGAATAGACAGGCATACCCCGTTATACCGGACACTTCCATTTTTGGTTAAAATCTTACCGGTAAGCGAAAAAAACCGGATCATCGGCTCAATCATTCATCGAGTTAGTAGGAAGTCCGTATTAGTTACAAGTTGACCGGTAAGCGGAGAAACCGTTCCAACGGAGGCCGTTATAACGGGGTCTGACTGTACATGTATACGTGTATACGTCGTCGTCTATGGGTGAGATATTCCCGCTGCTACGTAAAGCAACAATTCAATCAATCGATCAATATACGTATAAGCCAATTAACTACAGTATCATTCATGGCATTTGGCCCACAAGAAAAATCCCATTTTCTATGATTTACTTTTAAAACACTGTCTATCTGAGACTACTTACGTTTTATTTGTTCCCAAAAAAGTTGTTATTTACTGATATAAATTTACTTATTCCCCAACACTCGATAGTTATCAAATGTAGCTCTAATTCTCTTGCCTTTGGAACATCCAACTGCTAGATATAATTACCCCCAAAGAAGATGGACGAAAGGCATTTTGGCGATATAAAGTTGATGCTAAATATCACAAATGAATGTAGTTTGCAAATTTTACTCAAATATAGTGCTACGCGCTCACTGAAATCTATGACGGTATGCATTTAAATTAAATAAATTCAATCCACCAGAATAAAGTGGCAAATCATCATCTTGCAATTGTCCAAGTGTTAATAATAATAGGACAAACTTATTCCCATAAGTTCTCTGAGCATGATGGATGTATTTATTAGGCTACTTGTTTACCAAATGGATGTAGTCCTCGTTAAGCACTGTTCGTTGCAATTCTTATGATATTTTATAATGTTTTTCTTCAATCGCCCTCGTCATAAATGGGTAAAAGATTCCCACAGCAACGTTAAACTCTATAATAGATTATTCTAACTTAAAGTGCCATTTTTCTAAATAAGTAATCAAAAATATTCTTTATAAAAAGTCGGAAATATTGCAACGAAACGTGTTTGACAAGGATTTCTGTGGACGGAGGCATATAAGCTCACACCTATGACGTTGCGTCTATGTCGTCACAATGTTATAACATCATATAAGGTATGTTCTGGAGTTAGGTTTGCATTGTCAGACTGTCCCTCAGCCAATGGGAGAGCGAGAAAGTAGATTATGACTAGACTTAACGTTAAAAGGTGTCATGGCTTTAAAAAAAACCCCAGCTCGCTGGGACATTAATTTCCGATAGGATGACGGCCTTTCCTTCTACATACGATAAACAACGTCGATTGGAATTCATTTCTTAACAGTACCTCTGATAGTATACACGCAAAAAAAATATATGGAGTTAGCCAAGAAGCTGGTTGTGAGTGTGGCCATTTCTAGCGCAGCTGTTTACGCCTTCTGGATCTATTGTACACGGTCAAGACAGTTCGTGCCAATCGTGGTTAGTAAGTTGTGATTGTAAGGGCCTATACCTGTATACATGTCCAACGTTATGTAAGCGTATTTTATGATTGTATCGTAGAGTAAATTAATGAAGGAAATAAAGTAGCATCATTTTTGGAAAAATTGATACTCTACTCTAAAAATGTAAAAATCGTTAAAAATCGAAAACAGTTATACGATAACGTCGTTGACAAAGACTACTTCATTGCCCAGCTGACACGTCATCGCGGCGTACGATGTCGAATTGACGTTGAAGTCACATCAACGTCGCCGTGATGTAAAACCAACGTATTTTCGACATTGTACATGAATCAACATCGTAGGGTGCGATATGCCGGCTGAGTAGGGAAGATGATTTATAGAATGTCATCATAGATAATAATCTAAGATGCCATGTATTAGGCTATAGATTATAATCTATGATTAGGCCGAGAACCAGACCGTCATATCGGAGTCAATCCAACTATTGACATTACAGATCTCGGCCTAGCCGTGTATATATTGGTCACTAGTATGCGTAGCCTACACATGTGCTAATTGAAGTCGGTTTTAAAGGCATGCGATCACAGATTCAAAGTACAATCTCTTGACATACATAAAATCATGTTTGTACATGTACTTCGAAAAACCTTTCCACCTGTGTATTGTAGACGGAACATTATAATGTACAACCGCACGATAGTTTGAATTGAATGTACAAGGAGAGGACTGAGATAAGTAGTTTCGCTTCTGTCCAAACTTTATGTCAATACAATATGTTGAAACCAATGTACTAACTTGCGGTCGGCATCCTGAATGTGGTTCACTTCAATACATTCATGCAAAGGGAGATAACGCAAAAGTTCGGTCACTTTTCTATAAGATCAGTTGATGCATCAAAGACAAGATAATTAATAGTCCGTCGCACCATAGATTATAATATATGGTCGCACTAATTCATATAAAATATGAACATTGATAGTAACTACCAAGTGTTGGGGAATACGTTGCCTACCTCAGTAAATAACAACTTTTGGGTGTACAATTCAAACGTAAATAGTCTCAGAAATTCGTTTGACCATTATATACGTCATCCAACTGTGATTGTATGCCTTTAAAGAGAATCTGATTAGTCTGTGGTCTGGATTTGTATCCTAAGAGGGATATTGACGAGGTGGCTGTTCTAGGGACAGGGCATGGCCATCAGAGGAGGCTGGTGAGGAGGGAAAACGGTACCCAAACTTATTGGCGTTTCTGACAGTCTGTAGCCAATATTCTGAGTCTGATCGAACAGTTGTCAAGTTTATCAAGCAACCAAGCCTAAATTAATGTTGCTAATATATTGCTTCCTTTTCTACTACCATGTGTCTGCATAAGTAAAAGACTCAATGATCGATGGCATCATGAACCTCATCTTCGCACCCTAGAGGTACTTATTACGTTAACATAATAGTGCAAACAGTCGACAGGAGCTATAAATAGAACAATGATAACATCTGTTTCATTGTATAGATTTTTTACGGCGTTTTCATCGGAAATTGGTAAATGCGTTTTGCGCAGGTTTTCCCCTAGATGTGAGCCAGGGGTACCGTGCAGTGCTAACGTAACAGGTACCTCTGGTGTGAGAGGATGCATGAACCTATGCTCGATGGACTGTGCATGGTCATTCCAAATTATATAGAAATCCCTAGTATATGTTTATGTGTTTTTCAGGATTTCCCAAATGACCAAGGTGTCTGTTCCATCTGTTGGGATAATATACTAACCCTCACTGTGCTTCGAACAGATCGATATAAGAACCCAACAGTCTTGGAATATGGACTTGTCAAACAATTACCTTGTGGACATAAATTCCACACCGCTGTAAGTATGCCTGGTGATTTCCATTTTACAGCATTCTTGCGCAATTAATTCTTAATAGTCATATGTGATTATAGACACTTTTGGAAATTCTCCACTGTTTCGCTTGAAAGATACATAATTCCCAGCATGCAGTTCTACATCCGACAAGGCATCTGTAATGTCGATACGCAGCTTATCATAGTGCTAATTTTGATTTAATTCCGTAGGTCTTTTAACAATTGTTCTAGAAGTAAAGTCGATCAGCTTTAGCGGAGCTCGGTAAGGGTCGTTTCCTCAAATTCCTTTTCAAATGTGCGCTTTGTAAGCATAATATTAAAACTTCATTATCAGGATCTACTGTTATACATCCAGAAAAATAATACACTGGATGGTCATAAAATGTGTGGGCCTTTGGAAAATCTTGTCAATGATACACGTGACCATAATCCAACTTTTTCAAGGTCATCATTGATTTAAATATATTGTATTTGTCAGAAAAGGATTGGAAAGAAATTGTCCAACTTACTATATCCGCTCCTGTGTCGTGCTCTCCTGACAGCGATAACACGACAGTCTGTGTTACACGCTGTCACACTACGAGGGTTTTCATGTGTTCAGCATTGTACGGAATTTTATTGGTGCAGGTTACAAAACGGCAACATCCAAAACGGTGCACGATGTTCAATTTAGAAACTATCAATTAACGATTGATATTGTCAAAGTTCCAAACAGTAGACCTTTTTGTCCTTTATCTCCTTGAAATATAAGTCAAAGTACCCTTTCCTGCCAATCAATTTGGTACCGTTTTCGCCAATATTCAATATTCGATTTTCGTCAATATCGTGATCCGTTTTGGATGTTGCCATTTTGCGCCTGTACCAATCAGCTAATAATAATATAAACCAATCAAATTCCTTATGATATTGAAAACGCAAAACCCCTTGTAGTGTGACAACGTGTAACACAGACTATTGTGTTCTCGCTGTCAGGAGAGCATGGATAGGATCAAGAGGGTTATGGTTTTGTAGTGGATAAGAGAGATCCACCAGAGGGTGCCCACACCTATGTTTCATGTAAGGGTAGCACTGTTGTCCAGGTATATATCAGGGTACAGGGCATGCTTGTACTATTATACTATAGCAGGAACTGATATAGGAAACCTTGAGCTATGTCAGAACTATCTGTGGGATCCTTTCATGAAACACTGCAGGAACCTGAGATCTCCATGGTGGAGACTACTAGTTCAATGTGCAGGCAATACTGTTATGCAATGTCTTTTATACCTGGCTTATGCTTCACAAAAGGGGGTCGTACTGTAGTCTGAGCTGGGGTCATTTGAAAATCTGCAACGTTTAAGATATCTGGGACATCTTACAAGGTACAGATTTGACCACCATTATCATTGGGCTTATAGAGAACGACCCTACCCTTTATTTCTAACACTGCTTGATATATGCTTGGACTACTGGTACAGCCCTTGTGTGAAATGAAGGCTTGGCGTACCATGATACAGGTATTAAGCTTGGTTTACCAGTACCAGCCCTGGCTCAAGCGTCTTGCAGGCAGGGATGGAAATTAACACTAGCCCGCTAACCCAGGCCATTTCTCCCAGTGCTAAAGGTATCCTAAGGGCTATTAGAAATTCATGTTTTTTTTGTAGACATTTGTTATTTGTATCACTATTCGGGCTAGTAAGTTTTATTGGTAAGTTTCCATCGCTAGTCTTGCAGTAGGATCTCTTCCCATCATATCACTTGAATAGTGCAGTGGATATACTTCTATCTTTTAATGCGTCCTTGATCAGGGTTTAGTGTGAAACAACCAAAATGCCTATGGAATTCATTTATGGGTATTTTATTGTTTAGTCCTTGGCCATGTACATGGTAATTTCAATTTGTATCTGAACTTTCATTCTGCATTAACAGGCATCACTATCAATTTAATAAAAACACATGCAATATTCTGATAAAGACCTGAATTTTGGAACTTCATTTCTTCTTTGAAGGTGCAGATAAAGTTAATTTCAAGAACTAGCAGAACAGATTAAAACCCATCCAGGTCTGAAGCAGAGATGTCATGCTTGTCAGTTGTATTTTGGGGGTGTAAGAATACCTCCACCAGATAACCACTAGTCCTTGTAATACATATCCCAGAGTTATATCTCAGTGGCAGGATAATTCTGGAGAGGCAAAAGACAGGAGGGGCCAACCCCCCAATAGGGAGGGGGTGTATATCATGATACTGGGCCCTGGGGGTCAGACTAATGGGCCTAGGGTCATCAGGGGAGACAGGAGCAGTTGCCAGTTAAGAGGTGAGTGCAAGGTGAAGGTCGCATGAGGAACATTTTGGGGGGGCAATGGAATGTGGCTGAAAATTAAGACAAAATTGTAGGTGTAACATGGTCTTAATTATTGTTGTGCAATTCTTTGTTTCATAGATAATATCAGCTGCACTTTGGATTAGAGTTGTCTTTTCCTGAGAAAAAATGTAATTTAAAATAGGTAAAGAGGCATTGTTCGATGGAAATGCTGACTTGTCTAAAGGTGGAGCTAATTTGTCGTGAGGAATAACTTGCCCTGTAGTTACATAGTTTCATACTCTACTCAGTTTTCTTCACAGATCCCCATTAAAAATTTGAGTTCATGAAATCATATTCCAAAACATTTTGTAACCTTGGAACCTAACTTAGTGGAAATGGATAACTAATGTATCTGGAGAAATAGCTTGAGTAGTGTAGTAGAGGAATTTCTGACTTGTCTAGAGCCATAACTAATATAACTAGTTTATCTATAGGAACAATTAATTTGTCTATAGGAATAACTGATTTGTCTATAGGAATAACTGACATGTCTAGAGGAATAACAACTAAGTCTAGAGGAATAACAACTAAGTCTAGAGGAATAACTGACTTGTCAAGTGATCAGTACAGAACAGTCAAGTGGTTAGTACAGAACAGTTAAGTAATCATTACAGAACAGTCGTTCTCAGTACAGAACAGTCAAGTGTACAGAATAGGCAATTCATCAGTACAGAACAGTCAAGTCATAAAGTGATCAGTACAGAACATTCAAGTCATAAAGTGATCAGTACAGAACAGTCAAGTCATAAAGTGATCAGTACGGAACAGTCAAGTCATAAAGTGATCAGTACAGAACAGTTAAGTGATCAGTACAAAACAACTGTGTTTCCAACTACTGTGGGAAATGTAAGAGTAGGTTGGATGCAGGTAAGTTTGGCAGGCAATGTAAGAGGCTGAGTAGGTTGGATGCAAGTAAGTTTGGCATTGGGATTGATATAATCAAAGTGGGTAATAGTATCAAAGTGGCAAAAATTGAACATCTTTATTCAAATGTTGGGATTGGAATGTGTCTAGAGTATATCTACTCTGGCAGTGAATTCAGAGTCTGCAGACGTGGTAACATCAGAAGCATGTGAACAATATATTCCCAAACAAAGAGTTTTTATTGAGGATTGCCGGAAACATTTCCTTGTCAATACATACAGACACAGCGACATGGATATCTTTTGTTATTCTGTCAGTGACGAGGATGGGGAGACATGCTATATCTAATTCTGAGCATGTCAGTTGTCAGTGGGTGGAGTGGGGATCCTCGAGACCGTGCATATATCCTACGTATTAGAACCGTTTTGTTTGTGTGTGGGTTTTAGTACATGCACATTAACATTATCCAAGCTTGAAGGAGCCAGATACAACTTCTTGATTAATGCATCAGACTAATCCAGCCAATTGAAGGTTAAATGGCTAGTGAATTATAGTTTCTGCTTTGATATAGTAAGATCATGTGTAGATTTTTTTTTGTGATATCCGGAGATGTAAGTTATGCGAAGGTCACTGTTGTACATTGATCCCTGCTAAGAATGTAAGAAGAGGGGGGAAAAAATGCAAAGAAAGAATTTGAGACTATCTCTGGTTAGATCTTTTCAAGTGACCTAGGACAGAGGTCAAGGTCATGGAGTCCTCCTCCACCCACCTCCCCTCTCCTCAAGTGTTAGCTAGTTTGTAATTGTCAATGGCCGTGAATTATAATGTGACCAAAGTCACATAACCTTAGGGCTAAAATGTGGAGATTCATTTCCTTGAAAATGGAGTGAGACAGGGTTTTGTCATATGACCCTCTGTGTTCATTGATTACATAGAATTTATCTCCACGGGTGTCGTGATGCTAGAAGTAATTTAGGAAATATTTTGTCTTTCATGTATGATCTCTGGTAGGCAAAGTTTTCTTTCATGAATATGTGTCAGGAATGTTAGGTCGCTGCAACATAGAGATGAATGAATTTGGAGACATTCTTTCTTATCGTATTGAGGTTTTAAAATTCATTGCAAATTTAGTTTGATACAATGGTGTTTTGTTTTTTAAATGGCAGGTGCTAAGTTGATGGAATATATAAAATTTCTGAAAACTAATCAATGTTTTCATCCAGAATTTCCATCATTTTGAAGGCATAACTATTATTGCAGATGACAGTTTTGTGTCTATTAATTTTTATCAATTGCAGTGGAATGGAAAAAATAAAGCGGATATATTTGAAGTTGTACTGATCGATTGGTCTAACAGTTTGTAGAAATTGTGGGCATGAGCTCTCTTTTTGTGTGTTCCATCTCCACTTTTAATGGCTATGATTTTAGCTTTCCCACTGATGAAGAAAACCAGGATGGCCATATTAATGTGCTTGCGATTAACTGATATGTTGTTTGTACTTTGGGGTCCAGTTTTGCAAATACTATACAGCACAACAGGTATTCTTTGCTTTATTCAATGAATTTAATCATTTGATATACCTTTAGTTTCAAGCATAATCTTATTATCGTGCTGACATATCCCTTGAACATAACTTGCCTGGTGAGCAGTCTTTAGCTTCTGCTAACCTCACCAGCTTCTGGCCTATTAAGTTCAAGAAGTATTCTAGTTTTACATTTTAGCTGAAAGTAATTATGATTTAAACTGCAGTATTTCCTGGCTTCCAATTTTCTTTTTCTTTCACAGTTGCTTCATAAGCTTTTAAGCTGAACATCAACGTAATTGTCACATCTATTCTAAAGACTAACTTTTAAGTTTAAATAAAGAATAGAGCTGATAAGTAGATAATTAACTTTGTAAATAAATAAAGAAGATCATTAAGATTGAGTAGATTTGTAAGTACATGAACTTGCACATACACACAACTATCTAGATATTTGTCATGTGCGTGAATGCTAAAATATAGGTGAGATTTATTCCTCGGGACTCAGAACTGGACCTGGACCTGGACTTGTGGCATATTCACTGGATCCGGATCCAATTCCTGGACCAGGGATAGAAATTAACTCTAGTTCGAATAGTGCTACAAATAACAAAAGAGATGAATTTCTACTGGTCCTTTGGATACCTTTAGCATTGGGAGAAATAACCCAGGCTAATGGACTAGTGTTAATTTCGATCTCTGCTGGCTATGCAATTCATGGATCCGACCTGTCAATCAAGCACGCTCCTTTAGCCAATCAGAATACGCGAATCCCTTCACTGCGATGTAGTGGGTTGCTATCCACCATTTCGCCCGTCAAACAATCCGGTCGAGTAGTAGATCAGCATGGTGAAGAGATGCGCTTGGGGAGCATGTAATGCTGACGACAGATACCCAGACAGATATCCTGGTGTATTTTTCATGGCATTTCCGAAGCCAAAGACTAAAATGGAAAAGTGTTTGCGGTGGATTCGTGCGTGCGGAAGGCCTCGTGACCAACTGAATCCAGACAAGATAAACAAACACACGTATGTGTGTTCAAGGGTACGTCTTATAATATACCGTTTAATCCGTATTTATCGTAAATAACTTTTTCGGGGCGTTATCTCAGTTTAAATGTATTTTGTGTTAATTTAACAAACTGTCAATTCACTCTAAATATATAAATTCACGAATTCGCTAGGCTATCGTGTTGGCTTCATGAAATGAACAAAGACCAGAAATGAACAAAGAGACCAACACCAGGTCAGCTCTATTTTACCAATATATTCGAGTCAGGGATAGGGTTAAGGTTAAGATTAGCACAGATAAATATATATTTACATCTACTACCGAGCAACTACATAATCATAACTTTTGCGAATGATTAAAGAGGGCGAAACGACATACATCCATTGTTATCCAGTCTGTTTATCAGATCAAAAGTTTACGTTCGCTAATGACACCATGAAATAAAATTGCTAAAATGTGTGTGTAATTCATATATTTGAACACATGGATATAACTATTCATGTATATTGTTGTCAGCACTTTGTTGGTGACGCTGGCCCCAGTGAAGCATTTCCAGATCCCATACCTGCTGATGGAGGCAAAGTAACCTCTGCGAGATGCCCGCCAAGGAGGAGAAATTTTCTGAAGAAAATGACTACAGAAAATGTACATGGGTATGTATGTCTTTATTGAAGTTAGGTACAAGTAAGCCAACATGATAAATTAATAAATATGGCAGACAGCAGTAGTATACTGCAATTCTATATAACCCAAGTTGTTAACATTTAATTCTGTACAAAAAAAACCACTTTTCATTTACAGCCTTTGAAAAAGTATTAAATAACGTAATGCTCAAAGGTCAATGTATAATCATGCATTTCAACTATTCAGTTTAAGTGCATAGAAGACAACACAACAAAATAAGCAAACCATATTTATTCAATGAACTGTCAGAAACATGTCACTGATATTACTGTAACTGTATTCCAGATCACCTGAGAAGGAGAACGATTGTCCTGTTATTCAACACGAAGTTGCAACCCAGACTGACAATTCATGTAAGTAGGCCTACAGTTACAGTACTGCATAAACACATACTCAAGCTCATTGCAATGCTCTATAGTCAATAATGAATATTGTTGTTTGATAGCACACACAAAAACTTACAATGAAGAGTGTGTTTGCTGTATATCCTGTAAATACTGCATAGCATAGTTTCTAAAAAATGATGACAGCTTTTGTAGCAAATCTGACATGAATGGAATATCAGGTAGAATCCGTTGTAAATGAAGATCATTTTGTGTAAACACAACAAATTCACAAAACTCTGCACCAGTTATCATCAACTGTCCTTGTACTTGTGAATAGTACAAATGGTTCTTCTTCAGAGAAATAGAACCATCATCAGATTTTTCCAAAGCAAAATCATGTATTTTATCGCATGAATCAGAAATAGTACTGTTTCTAGCTGTAAATGGACATTTTATTTCTAGAATCCCACAACTGCCATTGTCACATATTTTGCCATCTGGCGAAGCACCCAAAAAACAAAATTCATTGTTGACTACTAATCCACACTCATGGAAATGAGTAGATGTATATTTTGCCAAATATCTATTTTTAGCTTTTGGTTCATTTCTTTTTCCATATTCTAAAGAAGCAGCATGTATTTCTTTTGAATGAAAAATGCTGGCCAAGAAGACTTTGGATGGAACAGCTTTTCGTTTTAAAACTTTGCCAAAATTTGATGATGTTAATCTAGTTGACCTGTGTTCCTTCCATGCATTGCAATCAGCTTGATTTCTAGTTAATGCCTCAATTTTTTCACCATCAACATGGTAACCATTATTTAATTCGATAAACTCTGCTGGTAGCTTGATATGTGGTGCTTTGGGGAATGTTGTATTTCCACAGCCTGTACTTGTAGAAATGGCTACCGTCTTGAGGTTTCTCATCTGAAATAATATAGCATTTGTAAGTACAACATTGAAAATTAATCTTGAAATTCCTATTTTGTTTAGGGGTTTCCCCAATGGATATGTTGGCCCAGAGTGTAGACGTCCACACACTGCAGATGAAATTAAATGAACAAGAAAGGGAGATAGAACTTCTTACAGACCGCATTGAAGAAAAGAATTCGTTAATTGAAGATTTGACCCTGAAGTTAACTCATAATTTGAAATTTGGAGTAAAAAGTGTTGTTGACAGAAAGAAATTGAAGAACTTATTTCAGTATTACGTTGGTATTTCATACGTAAGGTTTTTGGCTCTATTTACATTCCTTGTACCAGATGGTTTTTCTTTGTCATATGAGACAGGTAGGAGTGACATTAACACCTTGTCAACTGAAGACTGCCTATTTCTGACTTTGTGCAGACTGAGGCATAACTTTGGACTAAAGGACATTGCCATGCGCTTCGGACTATCTGTACAGTCAAGTTGTGTAGTTTTTAATACTTGGATTGAACATATGTATATAACATTTGGGCAGCTAAGTATATGGCCACACCGTGACATAATAATTGGAACGATGCCATCAGGTTTTAAAACTGAATTTCCAACCACTATGATTATTATTGATGGTACTGAGATAACAACACAAACACCATGTGCACTTGGCCTACAAAGTCAACTTTACAGTGATTACAAGTCCAATACTACTTTGAAATGTCTTATAGGATGTGACCCAACTGGCTCATTAATATTTGTTTCAGAACTATTTACCGGTTCAATTTCAGATAAGGCAATCACTGAGCAGAGTGGGTTTTATGATTTGGTTAGAAAATTTATAAGTAGTGGAGATTTAAATGTAGATGATGCAGTAATGGCAGACAAAGGTTTTACTATTGAAAAAGAACTGAATGACATTGGTATCAAACTTAATATTCCCCCATTTGCTTCTTCTCAAAGTCAGATTTCACCGGCAGACACATTTCTCACTCAGAAAATAGCAAAACATCGTATTCATATAGAAAGGCTTATTGGAAAAGTTAAAACGTTTAAAATAGTTTCAAACAAAATACCCACTTCCCTTTTTAAGAGAATAAACCAAATATGGATGGTTTGCTGTCACTTGACATTAGCTCAGGATGTATTCATTAAATAGAAAGGTTAATTCACCATGTAGATATCAGATTAAGAAAGTCATATATTATTTATTTATGAATTGACTGTCATTTTTATTACGTTCATCGAAGTATGAACGTAAAAACCAATGTGCAAACTGCATGAAGCGGCGAAGTATGTTATAAATTTTGTTGTTCATTCCCTGTTGTTGATGGTGGTGTTATTGTTATTATCTTTGTTACCTGGTATGACAAAGCTGAACCAAGCTGTACATCTCCGATAGGCGTATGAACTTTGGGGGCATCGGCTGAAATTATGTAGGCAAAAGGTGTTCCCTTCATATTTTGCAGCACTTGTATGTCCTTTTTAGTAATCCGTGGAAGCCTGAAAATTAAGTATACTGTAAGAATAAAAACTACATTTGAAAGTGAGTGAATCGCATGTTACTAGCGATAACGTAGCCTTGATGCCAATACTGGATGGTGTTACATGGATTATGAAGAATCATTTTAATGTGTTTTATCATCCGTATGATGTTCTTTTGTTTACATTAAAGTTGAAATTCTAAAACCTATTCTTTTAGTA
>JAULBP010151368.1:0-26972 GCA_032355345.1 Lepetodrilus pustulosus | reverse complement strand
GCATGCACACACACGCACGCATGCACACACACACACACATACACACACACACACACACACACTCAAACACACGTAGGCTCCGACACAAACACACACAAAGTATTGAAACAAATAGAATATTGTATAATTGTATCAATGGAAGATAACTTAAGTCATTGATATGAATGAAAAAAACTAAAACAAAACACATTGTTTTATTTCATTACTGTATTAATATTTGGATACATTCATCATCCGAATCATAGAAATCTCAGCCTCAAGATGTAGATATAAAATAAACCTCCAAGCCTCCTTACTCCTCCTAGATACATGTAACATGTACAGCTACAGCCTGTGATAAACACTGACGTCAAGCTCGGACATTCCGACAACCAGTCCAACCAGAAACTTCAAAATCATTCATAACTTCACTAAAAAGGTTTGAATGATTTGAAGTTTGAATGATTTTGAAGTTTGAATGATTTAAAATAGTTTCTCCAGCCATTACAAAAACACACTACTCCCAACGCAACTAAAGATGCCATTACAACAATGTACATCAGTTTTTCCAATGACATCAGCCATGCTGAACACCACTTGCATAACCTGCTGCCTTACCTTGTTATGACACCTAGAGGTGGATATAGAAGCCCTCTTATACGTTCAAGTGATAACCAATCATATGAACCAATAAAACACTGGTAATTTGTTTAAACTAGGCGTAAACAGCCGTCAGAATAATTTCAGCATGTGTATGTGTCTTGCTGGAGATGAATAGAAGCAGTAATCCATGTTCAATTCTCAGTGAAAAACACCCACGCTAACAGGTTAGGATTACATAGTCTCGGGATTTGTTTCCAGTCTGGGATATTTACCCAACAAGATCTGGCTTATGTAATAATGTTTGTCAAAACCCATATACACTCAAGAATTATTTTCTTCAAAGGCTTCTGAGACATGGCCCATCCTTGATAGCTTCCCCAATTAATTCTTGCCGTCCGTGGCATATTAAATCTACATGGCATATATGGTTGTCTCCAGCTTATAGAAGGTTAAACCACTCATACTCCAGTACCCTAATCACTCAACCAGTGGAATGTGAATACCAATGTTTATACACAATTCTTTCCTGAAATAGACATTCAATTTATTGTTATATTTCCTCCCATACATAGTAAACATGCTTTTATTCTGTGGATATTGACAAACCATGTCAATATTTCTGTCAAATTTTTAGGTCCGCGGACAAGGTGGTTATCATTTTGGTTTATTTGAAGTCTGGAAATATATGGTTCCAATATATAAATCCCAGAAATCTGGAAGATTAAAGCCATATTACTGTACACAAAATGCACTTAGACGAAACTATCCCGATTGTCCTAGGATAAGAATTCCACCTATCTGCATGTGAGAGGCGATATATTTCCCCTTCTTCGGGGGACAATTGTCACCAGATGAGCTCAACAGGGACATTTGTAGCACTTTCCAACTGTCCAAACAACTTGGTGTGTCACAAACCAATTAGGATAAAGCAGAGACTACCACAATGCACAAAGACTGACTTTACCCTGCTGATGGAACTGTGGTGTTATTGTCTGGGTGAACACCCTTGCGAACTGCCGGTTACATTTTTGTTGACAAACTTAAAGATCTTGTGCGGTTTATTACATAATGTGTGTTTGTGTTGTCTCCTGGACGGTGTCCAGCTAAATGTCCAACGAGGCTGTGGCCACGGTGATGACCGTCCACAACAAAGCCTTCCACCTGAGTCCGATCAATATGGCAGAAGTTGAGATCAGGAAAAATGTTTACCCAACAACTAATTGTCAGTCGTCTTGTGATTTGTTGTTAACCCTTTCACTGATGAAAGTGTTAACTGCTTCAATGACAAGAGAAGGTTGGCAGTTTGACCGTGATGAATCAATCATTGTATGTCAGAAGAGCATGTGCAAACACAGTACCAACACAGGCAACACAGACAACACTAGTTGGAATGTTAGGAATTGATACACTTGACTCCAATATTGTTAGGTCACAAGTCACAACTCACAAGACCACCTGCAGATGGTGCTTTATTGTTCACTTGTTCATCACTGTGCTCAATAGTGTATGTCTAGTGTATCACAGTTGTTTGTAGAGGGCAAACCAAATTGATGGATTTCATTACTGATTGATTTTATTTTGAAATACTTTTAAATTAGCACAAATCAGCCACTAACTCTCCAATAATGAACAAAATCTACGAATATCAAAATATTGATCAAATAAATAAGTCATGTCTGTAATTTAATTATATGAAGAAAGAGTGAATGATCTGGCAATCGATACTCCATTCAACAGTTTGTTTACAGTTTTGATGCCTTGAATGGCTTTAGGTACAGGTTACGATCACAACAGGTGGTGGAAACTGCAACATGAAGGCCATTGTAGGTATTCACCACTTCTATGAAACCCACAACCTATAATCTATTGCAGACATGATCTAGGATGTTCCTGTACTCTGATACTTTGGATTTGGACATCAATTTGAGGTTCTCCATGACCACATGAAGGTCTTGCACGTACTATCATCCTACTTCATAATAGCGACTTGGAGTTCAACTTGTTAACATACATCCTGGCAACTGGATACACACTCTTATCAATTGTGTCCACTCAATGCAAATTTTGAAGAAAACAAAACAATAACTTTCCCTAGATAAGGTTAATCCTTGTATAGAGATTAAACATGAATCACAAATATAGGTTGAGCTAGTGTAACTGTCCCATATCTGTCAACAAGTGTGGACAATTGACCATGATAACATTGGCCATCAAACAAGATAAATTTCATCTACCGGTAGCTCACAACAAGAGGTAAACTTGCTGCTTCGTTACCATATTGGTCTCCCTTTCATGGGCAGTATAAAATTAATTTTTGTTACGCAATACTAGTATCAAACACAATTAGTCCATACTTGCACAGATATTAGGTAATTGTCACTCGAGTTGATAACTAGCTCTCAATATCTAGAGAATGTCAACAACATTTCCCTGTTCTGTAATATCTCCTAATGTACTATCAAGATCAGACTCGCTCATTTAACGATAGTCTTTGACTTACTCCATCCAAACTAATGACGATAAAGTCCTATTGTCTCCATATATTTCATGGAACTTGTAAAGACATAGCCAAGAGTATGAAAGAACATTATACCTCCACAAGTGGATTGATGGATTAGCTCTTGTCTATGAAGATTACCCTAATCCTGCACAATGATCTGGGCAGATCAGATTGATACGAACATTATGTATTAAGCAAAGACTTCATGTCAGGCAAATCCTGCAGACACGTAAGACATAATCCTGACATATTCTGTCACCACGTGTCACGTCAGTGTTCTACACTATTTCCGTCTGTGTTCCAGAATGGTAGTTCTGATATTCGCCAGATAATCTAAATCTAAATCTATGGCCATTAATGAAAGAAATCACTCCCAATATCAAAAGAATATTTGGGTATTGTGTCTTTAAACACGTCTCCATTATTATTTTGTTCATAACTTGACAGAAATAAACATGCAATAACTGTAGCACCCATTGATGCAGGGAACTGCTGGTACTGATGAACTAAGGATGAACTGAACTATTCCAGTACATACATCATGACCGAATTAGAAACGTAATGTTCAAGGATAGCGATGGGGTAGGTTAAAACTCAGGAGCATTGGCTCCAGAGTCCAAAAGTATCTACCACCATGCTCACCTACACATCAACATTAAAAGTAGAAAATCAGGGAAATATATGAAACTGTATTGGAATATTGAATGAACATTATTTTCTGTTATTTTTCCAAATTCTTCAGTAATATTTAATAGATCTGTTTCTGGTGGGTTGAGAACCTAAAGAAACTGTTACCATCATAACTGTAACTAGTACAGAGATGAAGATAATAGCATTGCTTCCAAATATTCCCTGCATGTGAAATTCTCCACTACAAAAGTATCAAACCCTGCAATAATGGTTTCACAACAATGGTTTCTCCACCTATGGTCAACTTGTACCAAAATGGATTTCCTACTATATATTTTAACTAGATGAATAATTTGATTCGATGATCCAGTTGTCTTGCTTGTTGGTAAGACTTTAACAAAAATGAAAGTGTCCAGCATGACACGACCTGACTACCATGACAAAGGAGGAATAGATGGTAAACTAGCAACTACAAAGTAAAGAAAATGGTAGTTCTTGCAAATATGTCAACGCCAAGACAACGACATGGTGCCACATATACAGAAAGATGCCATGACCCCCCCTTACTCCCGATCGCCACGACACATTTTCAATTCCTGCAGTAATCTGGGACATTTGTATGATCTCTCTGGTTCAATGATGTCACATGGAAGATGAGCGAAACCGGACAAGTGTCTTCTCTACTCCAGCAATCAGGGGAAGACAACTAAGTATTGCAGACTCCTGTATTCACGGACAATTGCTCTAAACATCTTTAACTTCAGATTGTCTGTCCAATCATTGTCCAGGGCTTCTCGAGCCCAGATATTAATAGAGAACTACAGAGAAGCTCAGAAGTAGATCAGCGTACTGCAATCCTTCAAGACCGGTGATAATTCAAACAGGGCCAAGCTTGTTTGGAAGTAATTAAGATCATGAGATTCCAGTTTGAAAATGTGTGTCAATGATCAAGTTACCCTTGTACCTTTAGTAACACACAAAAACATTTTGTTGTCACATTATTTTGTTCAAAACATGATCCTGACAATTCTGCAGGATGTCCATAATATTACAAGTATCTCTCCTTTCCACATGTTCCAATGTTCATTTGTTACCAAGATTTGCTTTACATTCTATATATACATAGTTCAACATTTACATAACATGTTGAGGAGACAGGATAAGAAATGAATGAAAACCAAATTTTAACGTAAAAATTAATAAGAATTCACAGAATTTATGGCAAAAAATACATGTACATATTTGTTTTATATAGATGCATGAAAAGTGTTTCTCATAAAGCTATATTGTTGGAAGTATGGTTAGCCATGTTGAAGGTGAAGGTCACAAAACAATTCTTACAATACTACGACTCAAGTTTCCAAAGATATAGAAAGTGACATATAAAATTGAAAACATCTGTTGAATTTAACTTTATGTACATTCTATAAGCCTTCTACTTGTAATGTTATATTACAAAGTCATTCATCCTCTTAATACAGATTCCTAGGGTGTTAGCCACCAAGACCATCAATAGACAGATAAGTTGAATTTGTGACGATGCATATAATTGTCTTTAAATGTGTTTAATTAAAGCAAGCGATGGGTAATTATACCTTTGCCCAGTGAGGCAAGACCATAGTAGTCAGAGAGGACTGACCAAGACAAGATTAAACACCAGACATAGCAGGACAAGCATGAGGGAAGATCCGTGATTGGACTTTATTAACATTCATGTTGAAAGTTGATAGGTTAGCCTCCCTGTTTAACGTGACAGTGCTGTTTTAAAGGCACGGAGAAATTAGTTAATCTTATTCTAACGAAATAGATCAGTCTGTGAATCAAACATTAGACTGAGTGGGTTATGGAGTAAACATCACTGCGCGAATCCATTTGTGACGAATCAAATGTTAAGAGTAGAAAATATTAATTTTCATTGCAATAATATTTTGTGTGTAGAACTACAGTGTGGAGTAACTCAGAGCACTGGATATCAGAAAGCATGCAGTCTGAGCCATAATTCGTTTTTCACACAATAATCATGAAGGTGATTTGTGACTCTTTAACATCTACAGTATGAGGTGGTCCTTTCGTTCTCCAGAATTTGTAAGTCTTAGGATTGTCCAGGAGAGTGAATGGAACAGAAGTGAGGGAGAATTCGTGACTTCACATAATAATGCCCATATTTGGGCAATCCTCTCTTGTTTATTGTTTATGGAATGAACATACCATTTTGTTACTGTCCGCCGGTTTGGCTTAACCGATGGCAAAAATAACAGGGGCGCTATATTATCGAAATGTACGTACGAGCGTACGATAATCATAAAGATAACTATCGCACATGCTATGCACGTTCTTAGGCTAAGAAGTTTGTAAGAAAACCCAGTTGCAACCGAGGTAGCCATGTTGGATGATGGCATTCTTCACGGGAGATATTGGACAAATCCTGGAGGTTGATCTCCTGTATTCCATTGGTGTTCTAGATCTCCTGGATCTTCTGGAGAATGAAAGGAACACTACCCTAGTGACCTTGCAATGGTGTGCTTATGGATGGTGACCTTGCAATGGTGTGCTTATGGATGGTGACATTGAACATGTAGTCAGTACTGAGGTCAGGGTTGCAGGAACACCCATGAGCAACTGGTGGTGTCCAAGAACCAAGACTGATAAATACTTCATAAGACATACATGAATATACACGATCCTTCCTAGATTTGAAACTGTTCTCCATGGCGACCATTAGACACTGGTTCTCCAGAACTGAATTCAAGCTCTTGATATTTTAGTTTCCTAGATCAACAATCTCACTAATGTCCTATCCTAATTCTTTTGTATTTATAAACTGGGTTGCCATTGAAAGATAGTTCCTCTGGGTTTCATTCTCCAATTAAACAAATCCATAATTACTAAATTTTTAACTAATGCAGCAATCTTGAATTTTCATCAGCTTATTGTGCACACAGGGCCACACATGGACATTACATTAGTACAATGATAGGAGAGCTACAGCTTGAACATTGTCTAAGGATGATGTCTTTCTCCAAGCACATCTGTTTTCTATTTCAGCCTCCCTAACCCGTCACATTGCGTGCACACATACACACACACTGCTATCTGAAATATACATTATGTTTTTGTCTTTGTAGGCGTAAATGTGAAAACAAACTGAGATGCTGACCTCTTTTCTGAGTCCATAAAAACCTGTACGAGCGAAAATATCATCTCCAGACTTGAAAGTGATCATTAATTACAATCGTCAACATCAGTCATTATAAATTGGACATAATGGACACTCTACCAGACTTTAGATGGAATTAAAAATAGGGATTTTGTATCCACGATATGTAATAAAATGACCTACCATTGATGATTAATGTAGTTACTTTTTGTTTAGATGCCACCAATGCTTGAAAGGTTTTAAAATACAATCAATTATGAACAACGTAATATTTTCAAAGATTTCTTTCTTAAACAATTTAGGATGCTAATAATAATAGGATTAAGCTAAATATTCAGTGAAGCTATCTTAGAATAATTGGTTTTGTTATTTAAAAATAAAATTGAAGTAAAAGTTATGTCATGTAGGCCTACATGGATCTAGGAAAGACTACAAGTCAAATGCAACTTTTATCAAACATAATGTAATAGTAGTTATTGTTTACATCATAAAACACTGTAGGTCCTACATGTTATGTCATCAAACCTAAAAGAAACATGATTTTTTTTAAATGGTGTTTTGCATACAAAAGTAACGATTCCCGAAGAAAAACTTATACATGTACTCTCAAAAAGCTTGTTACACAATGCTCGACATTATTTGTTAGGATCAGTAATAAGAAATATACCAGACTGAGAATATACTTCGCTGAATGAAACAAGTATATAGACATTTCATTCTTACACACAATATCCAATCACATTTAATATTTTCATTGAATACATTATGAAAACCTGCATGAATACTCAAAAATATAGATCTCTATTTGGTTTTAGTTAAAAATTGAAAAGTGATTACAGTACAGGATAGATAGGATTGTCTCTTTAAAACATTTAGGGCATTTGATCATGTGTAGAAGTATACATCTGAACGGTACCATCTGAACTATGACCTTGTAGGATGACATCTGAACTATGACCTTGTAGGATGACATCTGAACTATGACCTGGTAGCATGAGATCTCCAAGCAAGACTGATGAGAAATAATATGAATGGATCATAGGCATGATAATTAAATATTTGATTTCAAGAATTAGTGCTTTATGTCGCAGCAGGAATATTGCATCCATAAGCGACAATATTTAAATAAAGCCTAACAATAATTTCTTTATGTAATAAAAATCAAGGCAAGATGAACCATCTCACTGACAACCAGACGTCAAATTGTATTAACTAGCTCACAAGCCGATTAAAAATTGATAACATAATACCGGGTAATTGTAAAAAAATTAAATCATTATTTAACGGAATAGCTTATTGAAATAAAAATTGATACAGTGCAATATAAAAAAAAGTATAAAAAATATTGTAATCTAAATGGAGTGTTATGCTCATTGACTTCATGGCCAAAAAAATATGGTGGTTACATTTAAATTTATGGCTGCCATAATACAACATTTTTAATCATGACATTAACTATTTTTTCTACTCTCATGATCCCCTCCACCCCACTCCCAGCTCTTGAGAGATGTCCTCAGTTGTCCTGATCCACAGTTTTGAGATGTCCTCAGTCGTCCTGCCCCCCAGGTCTTGTGAGATGTCCTCACAGCTCTTCTTCCCACGTTCTCAGCTCCACGGCTGTGTTTTTTTGCAGCAGGTTGGAAAAGCAATTGAGATAATCTGGCCCATCAGTGCAGCGAGCTTGCTGTTTACAGCCAGTGACATCTACTCATCTTCCATGCAGTCATCAGTGGGGATGTATCCGTCCCTTCAACACTCCGCCCTCTACAGATGTGTGATCAAGTAGCCGAGACTGGGCTCCAGTAGCAGACAGAATGGTCGCGCCAGTCTCCAGACATCGCCGACACTATCTGGTGGAACATGTGGACATCTCCTCCTCAATCTCCTCCACTCCTGTTCCTCTCTGCAAGACTGCGACTCCATCCAGAGTAAATCCCCAACTGGCGACACCATTTATTAATTTCTGCTGCAATTAATTCTTGAGATATATAATGAGTTAGCTAGGTTCTGATGTCACTCATGCCTGGGTTGTTTAAAGTGGGAACAGAACCTGACAGAACCAGAGTGACACAGTAAGACTCATCTGTCTTGGCTGCAGACTGACGGACCAAGAATGATACATGCACCCTGACACTGTACAAAGATCTAATGGCCTACACTGTCTAGTGTATGCCTTTCGCCACATAAATGTAAGGAAAATCTTTATGATTATGATTATATTAAATAAGTCATCAACACTGACACTGGACCAAATTTGGTCTGTGTGTGTGTGTGTGTGTGTGTGTGTGTGTGTGTGTGTGTGTGTGTGTGTGCGTGCATGTGTGCGTGCGTGCATGTAATGTGTGCATATACAATAAAAGACATCCATATCTCAACTACATGCATCCATATTCATGATGACTATGAACTGTTCTATGATATCTATGTTAACTGCAGCCCTCTTTGCTACTATGACTACAGGTTTCAATGTGATTACAGGCTTCTCTACTATGGCTGTAGCCCTCCATATGACAGGCAGCATGTTGACCGCTTCTATCTGTCAAGACTCATTACCTGTCAATATCCTTTCACAAACAGACAATTTCATTTCCATTTACCGATCTCCTTATCATCAGATCACAGGTGGTGATTTAGTTGTGATTGACAGATACACACATCCAACTGAGACAAATTCCAATATTCTCTGTCTCCAACCCAGCGACAGGACTCGGGGAAATATTACCAACTTTACACCAGGTTCTTCATCTCATTGGCAAGGTAACAGGAAGATCAAAGAGCGGAGATCAATGACAATTGATTAAAGGTGATATGTTTTACCTGTGGTTACCTGTGGAAAAGGACAATCAATCTATCTGTATCTTCCTTTATAGCAATATTGAATAAACATGGCATCATTGACATAGACTGGAAATCTTAACTGAGAATATTCAATCTGTTGTCTAAACAAAATAATAAGGCCAGGGTGCTAGAGGTCATCAACGGCACTGGGACATGAAAACATCAAGTATCCAATTTGCAGAACAGCAATAATTAAACATAGCATGCTTGATGTAACCGATTGATGAAACATCTCTATCTCTGGCTCCATCACTGATGGAAACATCTATACAGTTGCTGCCTCATTGTCCGAGCTGTTTCAGAGTCGTAGCCATTTATGAACTATATCAAAACTAAATGAAAGTAGGTTTCTTAATGTCAATAATTGAATGAATAAGATATGCTTTTAACCTATTCATTTTTAAATACAGAATAAACAAGTATATCATGTGGCGATTATTGTAAACACTTTCTTCTTTAATCTGTATGTCATGAATACAATTCAACCACAAGACTTTAATCTGTTTTCAATAAAACCACATAATTGATGTAGTTTTGGATTTGTATATCTTATGTGTTTGATATTATCTCAAATTATCTGGAAAATGAAAGAAGAGTTGTGGCTGAAAAGAATGTGGAGATTTGCTTGGGGTGTTGAAGTGTAGTGTGACAATCTGACAAAGTCATAAAGAAAAAGATGGTTCCTGGAAACAAGATCTGCTTGCTATTGGCCACGGAGACAAGTGCTTCATTTATACTACCGATATTCTTAGAGACTTCCCGCTTCTTTTTTTTTTATGGTTTCTAGGGAGAAACTCTAGATCCCTGTGGGAAAGGACAGACAGAAAGATATGACATGGACTAGCATGTGGTTGGAGAAGATGGGGATTTTGAGGGGGAGGGAACATTATGGTGGTAGGGGTGAGGGTTGGAGGAGGAGAGAGAGGAGGGGTGGGGGTGGGAGGGGGTGGTGTGAGAGGAGGGAGGAGAATAATGTTAGAAAATAGGTGGTGGCTTCACATGTACGACATGTGGAACATCACCATAACATGATACCCATGTATGTTCACTTTAATTGTGGCTCCATTTCCATTCTGCTCTTTCATCGAGATGTAGCGTAAGTATATATAAATATCTACATTATTTCACAACATTTGCAAATATCTATATTAAACAATAGTCCCCATAGAGGTTTCACTGGGTGGTTGCTAATTAAATTGACATGCTGTATTAGAAATATTAAACACTATTTCCACCAGGACAGTGACAGTTGGGACAGTGCCGGGTGGGACAGGGACGGGTGGGACAGGGACAGTGACGGGTGAGACCTGTGGATATCATTGAAGGCCGACTACTCTAGGAGGATATGTGTGTGAGGGAGGGGAGAGTGGGTGGGGGATGTAGAGAGAGCATCAAACACCATGGTGACTCAACTCAGAGAAAAACAATCTGGAACATCATATAGTTAGATAGATATCACGTTGTATTTGTTGCCTCTTTGAGTGTCTTTTTTTTATTTTTTCTCTTTTTTTTCTTACAAACTTCTCATCTTTCTTTAATTAAGCTGGAAGTGGGACAAGCCAGGGTAGGTTCAGGGGGATGAGATAATGCCACTTCAAACTTTCTCACGACCACCAGATTCTCATCTTCAACAGACACATAAAAAATGTCAAAAGACATGTGTCAGTGGTTCATCTATCTGGAGGGGGGTTGGGTAATGGGGGGAGGGGAAGTTGGAAAGGGGTATGATAGATATGTTGCGAGGACAGGGAGAGAAGAGATAGGTTAAAACTGGGAATAGTGGGGAAATGAGGAGCGAGGTTGTGGTCATGGTGGTGGTGGTGGCTGGTTGTGGTGGTGATGGCATGTGTGTGGTGGGGGAGGGTAGATAGACAATGGAATTCCTGATGGGGTGGGGGGTGTTCGGTACTTTTATTTGGGGCAAGTCATGAGGGGTGGGGATGGAATGTTGTGAGGTTAAAGTCCTGTAAACGTATATTATATAATATTGAATCAAATAATAAACCTATCTAATCAAAACATTAGTAGTTGGCCTGAACTTTTAGTAAAATGAGAGACTATACAGAATATGGTAAATGGTAGAATGTGGTTAGAGAAAATTGGACTTGTTGTCCATGGAAATTATGTATAGATGTAGCTAACAAAATATACATAACATGAATGGATCTTTCACTCTGCAGCGGTATTTCTATATGCATGTAGGTTCACTATCACCTGTCAATCATTAGCCACCGATCCCATCATCAGGTCAACCCCATTAATACGAGAGACATGTCGCCAGCTCCCTCAACTCACACCCCTCACACAGCCGGGATCACTTACACCAACAACACACAACCCTGGCCAACTTTCTCTTCCTCCTCTTGTCAATACTTCTAGCTGTACCATTACATATACCATTACTACACCCAGTCTCACTATCTGTACAGATACAGCTACCATTACTACATTCTTAACAGTTTTACAGATACAGCTACCATTACTACAGTCTTAACAGTTGTATAGATACAGCTACCATTACTACAGTCTTAACAGTTGTATAGATACAGCTACAATTACTACAGTCTTAACAGTTGTACAGATACAGCTACCATTACTACAGTCTTAACAGTTGTACAGATACAGCTACCATTACTACAGTCTTAACAGTTGTATATATACAGCTACCATTACTACAGTCTTAACAGTTGTATAGATATAGCTACAATTACTACAGTCTCACCAGTTGTACAGATACAGCTACCATTACTACAGTCTTAACAGTTGTATAGATACAGCTACAATTACTACAGTCTTGACAGTTGTACATATACAGCTACCATTACTACAGTCTTAACAGTTGTATAGATACAGCTACAATTACTACAGTCTCACCAGTTGTACAGATACAGCTACCATTACTAGTCTCAAGAGTTGTACAGTTTCAGCTACCATTAGGCATTACTACAGCCAGTCTCATCATCTGTACAGATACAGCTACCATTGTTACAGTCTCACCATCTGTACAGATACAGCTACCATTGTTACAGTCTTAACAGTTGTACAGATTCAGGTATCATTACTTCAGTCTCACCAGTTGTACAGATTCAGGTATCGTTACTAGTCACAGGCTAACCAGCTGACAGCCCATTGTCCTGGATGACGTCTATTGTCTTTAGTTCCCGGAGACAAAGGGCGGACCCATTGACCAGTTATTATCAAGTGGAATGGACGACATATGAAATGGACAAGAAATATGACAACAATACATGGACTGGGTGACCAGCTCTCTCCTCGGAGCCCGAGGAACATACAGACTTCCAGACCTCGTAAACCTGCTCAACTGTCAGCTACCTTCATGGATAATTTCTCAGCTTTCTTCATCTAATTGTTCCAGCATTAAAGTGGTTTGTTGCACAAAACGTTGACCAAAAAAAGAGGGGCGTTATGGGTTATAAGCAAATCGACTGTTGACTTTTGTCACAGGTAGTTTTTTTAATCTTGTGGCGTGCGAAGGCCCTACTTCACCTCAGTTCATTTAAAGTAGCTAAGCCTCTCGATTGTACATCGGACCAGATGCAAATAGTCCCCATTTCAGCTCAGCTGATCGTGTCTGATTTATGGGGCTCAGAGCCCCTAACACCTAGCCGGTGAAAAGACAGTTCAGCTCGTGTCCTACATGTGAACTGCTCCCTCTTATCTAGCTTCTACATCAGAGCAATAAAACTAGCCCAAGACCTCCGTAACCCATCTGCTACAAATGTTGCACATTTTTAAACAGAAACAAAAGTTGTTGGGTTTTTTTAATAGAAGGCTAATTTAGCATTTCACGTGTTTTACTTTATTTTAAAAACCAAATTCTCACATACGATTTTAAATAATGAAAGGATTAAGTGGTTTCTTCGGTCTAATATTAATTCAATTGACAAACTGCATATATAATGTATACTCTCTTCCATACATATGTTCTTGGATATACATATCTTAATTAATGATCTTACTAACTAATAAAAACCAAAGTACTTCAAAATACATGTAAATCTACATGTATAGGTATAACAACAACAACAACAACAACAACATCAGCAGCATTAGCAACAACTATATGTGCTTATTTATATTAATATAAATAAATAGGCATAATTTTTCTACAGATTTTTATTAAAATAAGAATGAAGATAGATTTCAAGACAAAAACATTGCTCTTCAAATTTAATTCCTTCATATCGGAATTACACTGTCACGTACTCCTCAACGAAAGAAAAAAAAATGAAATTCACAAACAAGACGGTTTTCAATCTTAATCCTGAAGTAGCCACTTCCCACTCCTAGTGCTGTACCACAATGACAACCAAAATGATGCTCAATTGTCAGCCCAGACAGAAACCGACAAAATCACTAATTAAAGAAAACCTTCATCCGGTGGGATGTAGTAAGAAGATAAGGAGTTACTTCCCCTTGGTGAGTGGAAGTGGATATCCTATCATATCAGTGTCACCGCTAACTGAAACATACCACACGATATGCACAGGATGTTCCACGAGGGTACATGTAATATTAATCTTACCTTCTTCATGAATACACCAAACAAATATAAATTTTGAAAATCGCCACGTTGTTGCCATATGTTAGGACATGTCATAAAAATACGAATTCCAAATGTTTTACTAGAAAACCAAATTAATCTTGAAATTACTTCAATTCAAAGAATTACTTTATTATAAGTTAATAAACATTTTCTTTCTATGACATTGTTAACTTTCGAATAATTTCTCATACATTTTATTACCAATAGTTTATTTTTCACTCTATTTTCTCAAAACAGTGGTGTGCAAGGACAATATTAACAATTGTAACAGTATGTATACTATCAGTTACACTTAACCACTTTCTTGTTAAATTGTACAAACATCAGCAAACCAACAAACAGCTTAATTTTCAACAAAATGAATTTCCAATGAAAATCTTTAATTACAAAGCCACACTAAAAACAATGAAGTTTGACAGGGTTGAAATCATGAAATCCTACTACCACATGAAGCCTTGGACAAAACCATCAGAGCAATATGAAGTGATGTGAACTGAAGCGGTGTCTAATTGGTTTTTGCCGGCAGATGATAATGAAGGGAGTATGGACTGGGGACAGCCAGTTGTGGAGAACACCACTGACAACTGCCTATTTAAAGGTGTTGTGTCTTCAACTGGCGTATTTACACCGTCAGTCAGATGTCATAGATCCTCCCTTCACCTCGGGTCTTCCTATCTGGCTGTCAATTGCAGGCGGCCATCTTATCTCGGCTGTAACCCGCACACATACAATTTGTATTACTCGGGGAGGCTGTGTAGCACTTCTCTGTGATTTGTGACGCTTCAACCTTCGCGATATTCTCACTCCAGATCACATGGCCTCACTGTCTTAATGATATTTCATTAAGGCGTCACAACCACAATATCATCTTAATTTAAAGCACCGGTCACCGACTACACTATCTTAGATTAAGTGTTGCTGCTCTCTGGCATGAGCCCATATTAAAGTGTCACTGTCACTTTCTGAGCAAGTTTGCAACAGTTCCACAAAGTTATCGATTGCTTGACTGTTGCCTTGATGCCCATTTATACAAAGTTAATTCACCTTTCTGACTTTAGTGAAGTATTGAAACATTTGTACAAGAGAATCAGCAAGTTGCTCATCCGTCATTAAATATTCTGCATAGCCTATCATCGGTCATCATTGGTCATCATCATCATCATCATCATCATCATCATCGTCATCATCATCATCATCATCATCATCATCACCCACCATCACTACTAGAGGCATTTTGGAGATAGTTTTGAAGAAAATTTTAATTCTGTAGAGTTTGACACCCTGACATTACCAATAAAAACATTACTTAAAATACCCATAAGAACATTACTTAAAATACCCATAAGAACATCTCTCAAACAGGTATCTTTAACTGATAACTTACCCAAAGAAAATTAAAGCATGGCAAATTTGTACTTAAACAAATGTTGTGAGGAAGTCATGAGAGATGACTATACAAGGACATTGTCACTGAAGAATGAACATCTTTGATGCATTTGTGATGCAACAACTCTGATTTAAAAGTTTATTTCAAGCAATACGAGGCATACCTGTTACAGTATGGATTTCTTTTCCAAAAATACATAGTCATCACAAATATGTAATCTTTTCAATTCTTCATATTATTTATCTTATTAAAATTTATTTTTATTTCATACATGATTATATTCTTTCTTTCGAACAATATTGTTAATAAAATTAATTGTAAAAGAGTAAAATACAATTATTTGGATGACTAAATATGACATGCTCATTTTATGCTGCTAGAGAAACACCCTAGATTATCTATGACTAAATATATCCACCAAATTGTATTGCTGTGTAAGGAAAGTTTTTAAAATGACATTAATTGTACATTACTTAAAATTAATTTCTGTGGGAAAAATTTGCCAGCTTTGTAAATATGTATGATTCCATCTACCGTACACGTGACAGCAATATTTATCAATTTCCATTTCGTTGTCTCAATATATAAATCTCTTGAGTTTGACACCCTGACAATACCCATAAGAACATTACTCTCAAACAGGTCTCATTAAACAAAGGCAAGTATTTAATTACAATGCATACAAACATTTTCTATTCATTGTTCGGCAGGAAAATCCTACGGGTAAATTCTGGTTCGAGATTGGAGTTCAAACTGGGGCAAATTTCTCAAGTATTGTTTCTCTGGTGTCAAGTCAGAATGAAAACCTCTCCTCTGTCAATATTTTCATTTCTCATTGAAACATTAGGTAGTTATTTTACCCATGAAAAACTGAAGTAACCTTGGGTACAATTGTAGATTGTTTTGCCCTGCAGGCAGGCAATGGGTTAGAGATGTACTTATGTGCAGGTAATCCAGCCACAATAGATTTACTGCGTTGTTGAGCTTCTCCAAACCTGGCAGCACCTAATGAAGCCGCTGTGGACGAGCTGTGTGGACGGGCGGTGTGGACGGGCGGTGTGGACACCTGTCTCTATCAGAGGAGACCATATATCGTCCCTGCCCACCAGCACCACCAACATGTACATCTGGCGGGCAAAATTATCAAAACAGATCATTAAAATTAGTTAAAAAAGCCATGTAGCATATTGCCGTGACATTAGGCATTTCCCTACCAGGGGCAAGGCCCTAGACTAGCATATGCCCGACGTACAGGGGCAAGTTAAATTGCACTATGGGCAACCTATTTCCTTTTTACATATAGCACCTTTGGTGCCTTTGCAACTTGCCCTTACTAGCATTGCGCACAAGTAACTCAAAATGTTAAGCCTGGAGCCCTACCATACAAATGAACGTTAATTTTAACGGTATGTAAAATTATTTCCATGGGAACAAGGCATTATCCTATGGATTCATTCTCGATTCCTGAGGAGTATCATGAACAAATAGTAGAAATCAGTCAACTGAATCTTCATAGGTGGCTTGCTTTTTATTTGTTGTGCAATTGTGATAAATGAAATTTATGTAAAAGATATGAACAGTAAGGAATTAAATCTGTTTGTCTATTAATTATGATATGTAAATCATAGAAGCCACATGTTTGATATCAAAGAGGTTAGTGTCATGACCAGGTATAAATAGTCTACCAGGGTTCGTTAATTGACTCGCCTGCTCGCCTAGGCCATTTCTCCCAATGCTAAAGGTATCCTAAGGGCTAGTAGAAATTCATTACATTTGTTACTTGTATCACTATTTGGGTGAGTACATTTTAAAGTTAGTTTCTATCTTTTAAAGTTAGTTTCTATCGCTGTCTACACTATCAGGATTCGCCTATTGGGTACATCTCCTGGAATCCACAGTATGCTTCAGAAGATAAAAAATTAATATTGGATAGTCACATCAATTTGAAAACGTCAGTCTGAAGAAAAAACATTTGTTCTTGACCAAAGTACACACGTCAACCTTAAAAACGATTCTACATTTGTCTATGTCCAATATTTGTTGTGTTATTGCTAGCTCCACATGGCAGACTTTCAGTGAGAAACTTTAACATTCCCATCTCTAGGAAGATGCAGCTGTCAACATGAAATTCACAGAAAAATAAGTCAGATAGAAATGAAATCACTGACATCCAGTGTTGGAGAATAACATGATAACCTACAGGTAGTCCACACCAGCCAGAATAATGACTCAAATATTAAAACTGCCAAACCCTTTTAGTTTTTATATATGCATATCTTACTAGTAGGGCCAAAAATGACGGATACATAAATAATAATCTAATAGATAATATCAATACATTTTTAACATAAATTCCCAATTTAGAGACAAATAATAAAATGTATATTTCTATTTGTCAACCATGCCATGATAAGCTGGGTGTACTAGCTCTTCTCTCCAACTTGGATATACGGATTGGATCGATCGATCGTCTTCAATGTATCAATCCGTGTCACTCCAGACAATGGGAAATCTAATCAATAGATGATTGAAGACTTTGATTAACACTGATTGAAGTGGGTATGGCTGTATCCATCCACATTTCAAAGTTTACAAGATTGATGCTTCATTAAGCACCTTCATCTTCCGAAGTTATCCAAATGGAAAAGGTAGTATCTTTTCTACCACCACCACCACCACCACCATGACCACCCAAACATTTCTGCTGAAACTGGGGATTGAACCCACACTGGAACAGAAATCTATGACATACATTTTGAGCCTCACTATGAGCAGTATCAGAAACATGACAGTGTCTCACACCAGTTGTCTTGATACTTTATGCAAATAATGTCTACATGAAAGTATCTATTAATGTTCAACTCTACAACCTACCAGTACTCATGTTATATTTATATAAAATATATAAAGTTATTATTTTATTTTTATTTTCTTTCTTTCTGATTGTTGGGAGTTGGGGTTGAGATTGAGGGTGAGGCGAGGTGGGGGAGTAACTTAAATGTGACAGGGATTTGGAAAGGCATATATTAGTAGGGGCCATTTTATGAAATACAATGGGCAAGTAGAGCCAACAATGGTGGACATGGTGAAAGCCTTTCACAAATGTTAAATACATAATTATAGGATACAGAAAATACAATAAAACAGTTTGTACAATGTATAATACTGACCACTTAAGACTATTACATTTTGCTATGATCAGAATGATCTTTTCAAATGTAGCCTACATGCAACTCTTGTAAAGGAGAAGTTAATTCAGAAGAACATAATATCCAGTCGTAGGTGCAAAGTTTCAAACAGTTTTAGAAAGGAATGTTGATAAACCCATAGTAGAATTGAGTAAAATGTGACATTATAAAGTTTAAAGTGATAGTTGCGTCAGTATTGATGCAGATTTGTTTATGATGGACTGTGAAAACTATCTGTAGGACCAAATTACTAAACTCTTAGGTGCAGATAATACAAGGATAACGATTATGATGGTGATGATTATATGAAGATAGCAATAATAATAATAATCATAATAAATAATACAGATGATGATGATTATTATTATTCTGAAGTGTATAAACCTGAGGGAAATTTGATGTAGGCTTTAAAAGATTTGAAATAGAAATACAATTCCTGGACCAGTATAACAACAATTATATATATTTAACTGCATAATATTAGTGATCGATGCTATTGATGTAGATATAAATAAATGAATTGGCATTATCTGCAGCAGACATTATTGATTTTTATTTAAATAGGCATATACTTTTTACTAAATATTTTATCAAACATAATTATGTGTACTGTATCACTATTTTTAATTAACTGTAGGCTTACATATTAAAAATAATATATTAATATATTTGTATTCAAAATTAAAGACCTACATCAATAATTTACTGAAAGATATATCAATTTTCTAAATTAAATAAGCATTCTACTTTAACAAATTGTTTTATTAAGCAAACAAAATCATAGTTCCATTAAAAAGCCATAAAAGGGCTATTGACTGAATTATACCTGTTTATTTGTTTATCCAATTATATTATTGCCACCATGCAGTGTAATTAATTACTCTTTTTTTTATACACATCCAATGATCCCATAATCAGTGTAATTCACATCTTCATTTAAGCCATGGCCTGTTGATATGGCTCCTGACTTAGCCCCAGGCCTACAACACTCAACTAATCACTTCATAATTAGTGAACATTGATTACAGCGAGGCCTGAAGGCAACTGCTTTCAGTTGCTCCATAAATAATGTTAAATGCTTTGTTATTATTAACTCGAACAATACTTAATCAAATAGATAATATTTAGTTGGTTTTATCTGTGTAACATTTATTACAATTTAAATAGCATATAAATAGTCCCCAAATATAATACTTATAATAATAATTTATTTATTTAATCTTTAAAAAAAAATACTAGTTCTTATTTTTATTGCCTTCACCCTTGCTTGTATTCACAGCCTATAAAACATAATTTTAAATAAATGTAATACATGTATTCCAAATTAAGTACTACTTATTTCATACATCATATATTAACTTCAAGAACATAGAATTAAAGCATGATAAATAATATAATAAAGAATAGATCTGTGTTAGACACAATAAACATTTGCCCAGTATTTATTAAATAGTATTCCTATCAGTTATAAATATGCAAAGCTTGCATCATCAATATATTGTATTTTAAGGCTGTTTGTCATAGGAGAAACCACATAGTACCAGATTGCTCTGTTTGGCTACTTTATTGCTGTTCGCTGGGTATTCATTGCATGTAGTAATTGCTATTAATAATAATGAATTGATGATTCCCCATTCATAGCATGTGTTCTTATCATCGTGGAGATATTACCAAGATACCCAGTGGTTTAGACTACCTGCAGTTCTCACAATAAAGCAGGTAGCTCAAAGCAATAGACGGGACACTTTGTTTGCCAAGTTTCTAGAAGGACCACCATTTCCGTATGTCTAATCGTCTCTGGTAATAGCAATGATTCTCTTCAAACTGATAACGCTGCTCGTGTGCACGTGCTGTCATTTTCACGAGCTTGATAATCCCTTTGGCGAGAGCTCACTGCATCGACTTTTACTTGACGGCGGCTCTCGCACGAGCATATGTGACTATGAGCATAATAGCTGAATGCACACGCGCGCATAGAGGTGGTGAATAAAACAGTAATTGTCCCGAGAACAAGGCTGGGACCAGCATCTGGGCGTTTCAATAAAATGTGTAAAAAGAAAATGTACTTCTCGAGAGATACATAGCAGTTATGAATACTGGCAGTATAATTACGAGTGAACAACGCAGTTGGAACATGCTTCAACAACCTTACGTAATATACGCCCTCCTGTCAAACACGACAGTAATTTACATCCCAGCGTAAATATCATTAATGATAAATAAACATGTATACTGGGTGTCTATAACAAATGGGGGTGTTATACGCTATTAATCTTCAACTGTACTCAGTGCAATAAAGTAGCGCGTGTGTACAAGGTGATATATTTCATAACGAAATGGACTCTAGCTGTCAATCTAGGACACCGATGGAAGCACATTTGAATATCAGGCGACACTCGCAGAGTCTACAACATGTCAATCATAAATGTAAACATGGCAGCAGTACTCGGTAAAACTAGAATGTAGTTGTTAATTAGTAAAATAACTTACCGTTGGGGAGTTTTCTCGCTTTGGATTTCGATCTCATCGCTGTGGGAGCTGATCGAATGTTGTTGAGAAATGATAAGCCATAGATGACAGAACAAAAACACTATGGACAATTGCCGTAACACCTGGGCGCATGCGCATTGGCTAAGACACCACATTGACTCTTCTAAAAAAGTTTTAAAAGAAATTAGGCGTGGAGTGCTGGGATGGAGGGGATTGTGGGGTCGCGTGCCCCTCCCAACTCACTCCCCACCGACACAAAGAGGAACTGGCGTTACAATTTTGACAGGACCAAGAGAGAGGGTATTTGATATAAGAGATGGGTTTATGTTCGTTAGATGGATGTTGCGTTGCTATTTTATCCCTTTAATTTGATTATGTGAAATGACGGTGGGACGGAGACATTGTTTGGGTTCAGAAGACCATATCTGTAATACACCACGCGTTTAGACGCGACTGTGACGAGTAATGGGACGTTTAATGTCTTTAGCGACAGTCGGGGGCTAGCCGCTCGGCAAATAGAACGACCATCGGGCGACTGTTCGCTCGCCGTCCAACCCCACCTGCTTGAGGAAAACAAAAGGCACAGGATTCGATCAGAAATTCTTTGGCGTTTTCCGTGTAAATAAACTTGTCTGCTAAATATTTGGCGACACCTTCTACATCGTTGACTTTTAAAACTTAAACTGTTAGCATTGGGTTAGAGCCATACCCGGGCTATAGTCGCCAGACATGGAAAATGTGGACTATCGACGCTTTCTAAATTAATTAGCGCCTTTAAGTGGCAGTAATGAGTATTCGATATTCTTTGTACTCGGGGTACCAGTGATCACGTTTGATCGAAAAATCACGTGGAAAGTACGGGTGGCTATCGTATTGGAGATTGAAAAAAGAACTGGAGTTGGAGTGGAAGACGGGGGTAGGATGTAACCTGTGCCTGTATTGATTCTGCAACTAGTTGGCATACCCTCCTTCTTCAACCGCGTCACTTAACGTCATTCATTCGTTTTTTATTCATTTTTAATGGGTATTTGAAATCTTAGCTCTTAATCTTGACTTGAGACAACTTTAAAACGCTGTTTAGATCTGCTCTTTTTTAAACAAGGATTAATTCACTTTTAAGTGGCCGATTCAGCACGTGCTTTTGTTGAACATTATTCCCGATGAACGTTATGAGTAAAGCACTTATGTGCAGTTAGGAGGCTGTTTATAGTTAGGAGGTGCGTCCCTTCTTATACTTCAGTAACACGCGCTCGTGACTATCATGAATTAATTTCTAATTTGTCTTTATTTCTCTGTGCCTCTAAGTTTTATATTAGATAATTTTGAATCTATTGTGTTCCATAATACAGAGTATCATTATGCCGTAATTAAAAGAAAGTAAACATACATTTATTTAACTTAAAAATAGCACCAAATATTTGAACTGTGTTTCAACAATTTGTCCGTAATTCTATCGGGTTATAGTTGCATTCCACTCTATTAGTGGTCTTTATATACCACACGGATCTGTCGTTATAAGCATATCCCTTGACAACATCATTCAAAGAGCCATCTCAATCCCTACGATTAAATATCTACACATACATGTATGTATGCCTATACACACTGAAAGTAGCCAAACTGCTCACTATTACACGGGGATTATCATTACAGAAATCCGGAGACACTTACTGAGAAATAACTATGATCCATAACACACCTGGGTTCTATAGACAAGTTTCAACGATCTATGTCTACTTTCGTCCATAATCCAAATGGCCAAGGAGCATTCTTACCAGTTATTAATGCGCTATAATTCTTCTCGAGATCCTTCGATATAGAGTTATATAATAAGCTTAGGGAAGTAATCGCTTGGATGTAACGTCAGTTTGGCACTGTACGATATGTTTTGACGCTTACCTCACGTGCCATGGCGTGTTTACTGTTACTTAGTCCACTAAACACAAACAGAACCTATTTCATACAGTCAGATTGAGTAGATACATCGCTAATTGGTCCAGAGTTATATATGGAATATGTGGACGCACGTGTAATAGTTCGCTCTGAGACAGAACCAGGATTACTGACTTCAACAGTCACTACCGCAATCAGACATACACACCCAAGCATTCACGAAGGACATCATTATATTTTCACCAGTCACTAATGCAATAAAAACTATACACCCAAGCATTCATTAAGGACATCATTATAGCTTCACCAGTCACTATTATTCACTCAAACTCACACACCCAAGCATTCGTGAAGGACATCATTATAGATATACCAGTCACTAATGCAATAAAAACTATACACCCAAGCATTCATGAAGGACATGCCTACATCAGTCACTAATGCTACACACATCTATAAGCATTCATGAAGGACATGCCTACATCAGTCACTAATGCTACACACACCTATAAGCATTCATGAAGGACATGCCAACATCAGTCACTAATGCTACACACACCTATATATAAGCATTCATGAAGGACATGCCTACATCAGTCAGGGGTGGGGGCATGGCAATGTGTGGCACGACCAATCCCATTTTGCTTCCGACGGGCCTGTGAAGGACCACACTACAGCTTCACAAGTCACTATATAAATGGTACAGGCGATTGTCATATTAACAACATTTAAATACAATTATCAGTCGCCAACGGAAGCAACATCGATATTTAAAAAAATAACTATCAATATTTTCCGGAATTTACTAAACGACTTTGACAATACTGAATAAAAGTAATCTCTGACTTTACATGGCACCAATAACAACCTTGGTCATGCAACATGACCGAACTGTTGTATCTTTCTACCACCAAAGACTTTTCCCAGCATATTCGAGCACTACATGTTTTACTAGTCGCTAGTGTCGTCATATCAGCGACGATCACCTACAGATAGACATCATTGACTTCGAAATCAACCATGACCATGCATGCATCATTGGCATTATAAATCCATAAAGTTGTCAACCGTGTCGATCTGAGGTTCACTGATTTTACCATTCACCCTTCAATCAAGGGTAGCCATTATTACCATTAACTATTATGAAGTGCATTGACAACATATTTGTTAGTCAATAAACACTTTTTGTAATGAAAAACCAAAGGATAACTTTGATTTCTTATTTTGTACTACCTAACAATTATAACATAAAATCATAATTATTGCACCATTAAACAACAAATATATAAGCTATCACCAAATGCATAGTACTGATTCCACCACATAGAGCCGCTGTCAAAATTAGTTCGCTCATGTCGCAAATACTACCATCACTTTACTATTCTCTTGTACACTATGTTAATACTCCAGCATAATAACACAAAGTAATATTTGTTATAATAATACTCATATACAAGGATCACCTGTCTAAAAATATTGGTAATGTGCATATAGTTCTGTAAATATTTCTTAATTAGTTATAAAGTAAAATAAGTAGTTGGACGCGGTAGAAGCGTCGGTGAATATTTATAATTTGTGTTAATATACTAGACACGATTAATTAAGGACCAGTAACCGTTTTGGACATGTATCCGTAGCCCTATTTTATATAGTTTAATAACGAATAATTTGCAATCATCTACAGCCTCCAGGTATTCTTCAAGAACTTGCAGAAACGTTAGAAGAAGAATGGCACCAGATTCCTAAAACTGTTCTGAAATTTGGCAGAAAGCTTTCCCACCTAATAATCTGCTGGTCCTTATTTTATTTTACCGAGTACCGGGTATATACTGGGGGTTTCGTCAGTATTCAAGAGAAAACAGCATAATCCCATTTGAACCACCGTCTATAAGAACCATATTGAACAGGATCCGAGAAAGCTGGAGGATTCCACGACCATTTACATTATTTTCTTTCAATGAATGTTCTGAAGCAATGCAGATGAAACTCGAATTCACCAATTGTAATATTCACTAAGATCCTGCTAGCTATAATATATTATACTTTTTATTGTTAACGAATAACACCCCCACTAATGGCCATCATCACTCCACTAGAACCACCTCCCACCCCACACCTACCACACATAGATGACACAGAAGAACCCCCTGAAACAGATCGATCCACTCCATCACACTGTCAATCAAGACATCAATCATTGCGATAGTTTACAACCAAAAAGACGGAATTGGCTTTCAGAAACGAAATAACAGCTGGCTATCCATCATTCACTGACCACAGTGGAAGTCTCGCAATGCATTCTGGCACCAGTCATTTTCTTCAAATCAATAAGTGATTGTCTATTGGAGGGTGAAAAGTCATATGCATTGTGTACATCACAAGTGGCCTTTGTCTTCATTCATCAAAGTAAGCCTTTCTGCCAATGGAATGCCGTTACTGATCACCGTGCTGGCAATCTCTTGTATATGATGCTTTTAGCAATCTTTTCATATATGAATTGTGTCTGGTGCCAGGGAAATCGTGTTCTGATGAACCTCTAAGTGGGTCTGAAGTAACGCCAGTCCTTTCATCCGTCACTGCTGTAAAAGCCAATACAGATGGTCTGCAATATCTGCTGTCTATTGCAGTAACCAGTACCAGCTTGTGCAAAATACCCTTCTAAGATCTTGATTAAAATAGTCATGTTATTTTGTACAATTTATTGACTCGAAAATCTTCATACCTTGTATCGCCTCTATTTTCATATGTTGCCATAGTTCTAGGCACCAGTGGGCATTGCGGATCATTTCTTATATGATAATACTTGTAAATAAGTTTCAGATACTTTATTCGTGTCATGGAAGAGAAATTATAGCCAACATAATGCATTTTCCCAAAATAACATATAATAGATTATAATTAAAATATTATTTTCAACAAGCATAGATTAAGTTGGTTTTGCATGCAAATGCGGCCTTTGCTTTGTATAACACTGGACAACGTTAATCTTATTTTACTACTACATGTTGTATCTCGTTACATTCCAATGAATTACTTTAAAAGCTATCTTCGGTATTTTTCATGTAGTTTATTACTGTCACGGGAGGACAGATTATTGCTTTTAAAAATTCAGCTTAAAACACTCTACAATAATACGAACGATTAATTAATCCAGTAACTGGACGTATGTCATCTCAGGTGACAGCTAAAATTACGCATTAGTTAGGATTGGCAGACAATAAAGATCCCATTTTATGTCATGCCCACGGACACTGTATCGATGACAACAAATAATGCCGCCACAAAAGAGCCATCTGAGCGATGCATTGGCACTGTTTTGTCACTAAACATCAAACACGATAGCTTCCCAGAAGTCAATATGCTCTGTAATGTATGACTTCCGGTCAGAACACCCTCGTTCTGGTGTGACATTCCAGAATCAGTCGGACAAATTCGTTAATTACAAGAGCATGTTTGCCCATTCCGATTGATTGATCTCCGGGTGATCGATGTGTTTTGTTATCTCGGTGGACTCTCCGTGGTCAGTTGTAACACACCTCTGATTCCCACAGATACCACGGAATTGACTCCAGCTTCATAAAGACGTTCAGAAGCAGGGATTTGACAGAACCTGCAAAATTCAAATACGTACTACATATTCCGTTAAACACATAATATTTGCTGGCACGCTTGCCATTAAAGGCATACAATCACAGATATTTATGGCCGTTTTTTACTAGTTCTTAGCTACAACTCCAAAG
>JAULBP010151258.1:0-15485 GCA_032355345.1 Lepetodrilus pustulosus | reverse complement strand
AGCCGCAACATCCGTAGTGCTGAATATTGCAGTAAACCTGCGAGCACCGGCCGGGAATGACAGACCAAGGATGATAACTGTAGTGCCACTCTACAGATAGTGCATCCCATCAATATCACATCAGAAATAAAGTTCTGCGAACATTGACGTCAGGCCCCCGGATTTGAACTCGGTACCTTTCGCTCCGAAGTCCAACGTTCTACCACTGCGCTACATCCCGCCCCCAACCAATATAAGAAAAACCTCCCAGTCCTTTAGTCAATCGGTAGGTCTGCGACTGATGGACCAACACATTTTTCGAATAATGGTGTACGGGTGCTCATGCCCACACACTCGCCCCAACACATAAAAACATATATCATAAATATTGATCAAACTAGACTAGATAGTCATATCAAGAAATTTGAATAAATAAATTTATTAGAAGAAAATCTGCAAAAAGCTCACTGTAGCTACAGTGACCACTAGCTTGTGGGCTTCACTGAAGTAACACGTTGAATGTTCAGTATCACATGTTTTAAGCAGCAAGCCACAACCCAGGCATCAATCTTTCAACGGTATGACACGATAGCGGTCACAATATCACCATAACCTTATTGCCGTACAATGATGTCACTGTCACAAAGATGATGTAATAATCTTGATGTTGTCACATCAGTCCCACAAACAACCTTGACGTCACAAGAGTCAAATAATTATGTCAATGTGATGTCACAATGACCGTGATGTCACATGAGTTACACAATGATGTCAGTGGTGTCACACTAACGTTGATGATGTCACATTAGTAAAACAATGTCACTGCGATTTCTCGGTAACCTTGATATTGTCACATCACAATCAGGCACGGCAACAGACAATTGTGATTTCAACCCTAAACAATCCCGGGGTCTTCAGGCCCTAAGACAGGCTCGGAGCAAATCGACCCCTGGACAAATAAATCAGTGGATTTTCGCGGATCTGCGGAGCATTGCCATGCTTGCACGATGATGTCACTGCCGTCGTGCCGATGTCCCAGGCTCGTTGACATGTCTTGGAAGGAAGGTCGTAACGAGGTCACAAGAGTGCAGTGTGGGTCAGCCCTTGATCACACCAATAGGTCGCAGTTTGATGGCTTTCTTGCTAATCCCTGCCGCGTGGCCTATGAAAACGGAATATTATTAAATGCATGTACGGCCATAGATATTCCATTCCCTGGGCCGTTGCCCAGAACAGTTGTAGCTACAAGCTTACCTCCATTGCATGAAACACTGTTATGGCCGCAGCACTTGAGAATATGGTTAGCTGAAACTATTGTAGCGATGAAAGTGCTTCGTGCAATCAGATTTACATTACCGTATATCGTGGGGTATAAGCCCACCCCCCTTTTGGAGTAGATGGGGCAAGTGGGCCCATTCTGGGGTATAAGCCCAGTAACTTTCTCTTCAAGTTTTGTTTAATGAAAAAACGATCTATCTGGATTTTTACTTGTCAACCGGAAGCAGGAAGTAGAAACGGAAGTCTATTTTTTTTTATATATCATCACCGAATCAACTATGACATGCGATTAGCTTTCACTGCACCCTGAACAAACATCTAGATTACTGTTGAATATAGTTCACAGGTAATTAGGAACAGTCCCGAACTTGTGACATGTGACATGTGCTCATTGAGATTCAATTGTTTGAACACGCAAGACTTAGCTGGTAATCCCATCCGTGTAAGTGCAATCTTCACCTCGCTCTTATTCTGTTGATCTATGCCGCTTTGAATGAAATGTAATTGTTTAGTACCCTATTCATCACTTTTAATGACCAGCTAACTAATTTGTACAGTTAATTGTTTCTTTGACGTTAAATAACGGATCATTCAGAACAGGTTCAGTCTGCTGTGATCACGTTATCAGTGTCACGTGACACTGACACAGTCGCTCGACCTCGCTAGATTCCGACTAATTAGCCGACTTCCCCCCTCCTCTAGACCATCTAGACTATTAACTGCCTCTTCCCCAGCCTGAGACTGAATAAACAAAAGCTGTTATCTACTTATTTAATGTGTTCCTTGTTATTTTAGTTCACGACTTAGAAGTAAATGATTTTGACATGAGTGGTTCGGTTTTCGATCAGAAAGTTCGATCATCGGGAACAAGTTGGGGTCTTTCTGGGGTATAAGCCCAGTACCCTACTACCGACATTTGAATTAGTTGGGCCCCCTGGGCTTATACCCCACGATATACGGTAATTGGAAAGACAAAGAACTACCTTTAATTTTTTTTTATTGAAATGTCACGGCGGGAATATTGTACCCATAGGCAACGACAAAGTGGTAAATTACTTCATGGCACTGACAAGATCACATTGCTTTACTGAGCAACGTTGTCGTGGGAATCTTTCACCCATATACAACTATGAAAACATCACAATATTCTTACAGCATTTATTGTGCTTACCTTCTCTAGACACAGCTACAGACCCAGTGATAACCAAGTCAATCTTAATGGTATCTTCAAGTCCAATGGGTGTGCTGTATTCACGGACACCCTAAAATAAAATAGAGAGATTTAGTCAACATGCGATCCACTGTAAATTACATAACTTTGTTGCAGGAATCTTTCACCCATTCACGACTATGTAAGTTCCTTGAATATACATTGTATTGCTAAATTACTATACTGATAAAGGTATCGTACTTTGAATGATGTGGTTTAGGGGACTGAGGTCCAATTAATATTGAAATAAATTTGGAAAAGCAACTTATAAAACACAAACAAATGCACTTTTCGAAAGAAAACGATAATTGATACCATTAATAATTTTGACTTCACGTAAGTTAAAAATAAAATTAAATAGCAACGTTAGGCATGAATGTATCTTTACTCATTTTAACACAGGGTACTTTTTAAATCAGCTAGACAGCTTCGAACAAATACAAGGCGTGTTGACGACAAATAGATACCTGTGATGTTGAGCACGTCTTCAGGATCTCCTTATTGCTGTCCGCAGGTGGCGTTATCCTGTTAAACAGACCCTCGCGGAGACGTGGTGTCGGCACCAACAGCGTCTTCTCCGCCTGAAACAACGCCAACATCATAATGTTTCGAGGACCCAGCTACCAAATATCAGGCATGATAACAGAGAATCTGATTGGAGCGGAAAACAAGCCTGGGCTGCAGGCCCCAAGCCAAGTCCAAGACAAGTAAATCAACCTGTCGACAAAGAAATCAGTGGATTTCCGTGGAAAATTGCCAAGCACCAAACACGTATCCAGTTAACAAACTTATCTCCAGTTAACAAACAACCAATAACCCCATTCCATGAAGTTCTTTTGAAGTTTATGCAAGTCGTAAGAGAGAAATGTGTTCTTGTAGTGATTACGAGAGCTTATGATGCCTGCTTCCACCCCCACCCCCATCCCAGACTTTTTATAACTCGTGTAATTTTCTATGTCGATCAAGGATTTACTGTAAAGTATCGAAATAGAAATGAGCATGATGAACCATTTATAAGACTGCTGGAAAGTGCATTGATTGCACCTTGTTTCTTATTAGTCTAAACGATTTATTCCCAAAAGAAAAGGATCGACTACAATTTTTATGTCGACTTAGGAAAAGTCTGCCCGCACGAATATGGTCCATTGAGGCAGGGCTCCAGATTAACATTTTGAGTTACTTGCCCGCAGGGCTAGTCAGGGCCCCTGTACGTCGGGCATATGTTAGTCCAGAGCCCTGCAAGGTGTGGTGTACAGTGGTTACCTCCAGTGTGAAGAACCTAACATCCTGCTGTGGCTTGTCAGGGTTGACTTTCACAACATTGGCCGACTTGAACTCGTCCAACTCCTTCAGCTTCTCGGCAGCATTCACAGCACCCTGTGTGTAACAATGACCATCATCATCACTGCACGCATCAGTGACCAGTACTGGACAGTAGGTAACATCCGTAGACATTTACATACTCGGAAAATATCTGTACAAACGGAGCCAACGTGTTGTTTTTTTATGTAATGGGCATTAGAGTTGCTTTCTAGAATCTTTCACTAACATCACGACTTGTCAGTTTAGGGCAGGAGGAAAACCACAACATCCATAGTGCTGAATGTTATAGTAAACCTGCGAGCACTGGCTGGTACTGACAGACCAAGGATGATAACTGTAGTGCCATTCTACAGACAGTGCATCCTATCAATATCGCGTCAGAAATGTAACTTTTGCGAAATGATGCTGGGCCCACTGAGGACGGTAATTGAACTTGGTACCTTTGGCTCTGTAACTTTTCTTGGGACCTAATCTCAAGGTTACGAATGAATTAGTGCTTAATGTCGCAGCGGTAATATTTCACCCATAGGCGATGATGACAAAACTTTTCAAAGTACAGGCATTTGTGAACAAAACTTGTGAGTATGAAATCGCCAGTTGAAAAGGTTTGTAACCTCAAGGCAGGAAAATTTGTCGCTAGTTTTCAGAGGTGTCGCCCCGTGGAGAATCTACCAACTATGGCTAGTGTGGGTACCCATGGTGAATCTACCAACTATGATTAGTGTGGGTACCCGCAGCAAATCTACTGATTATAGATAGTGTGGGTACCCGCAGAGAATCTACTGACTAATGGTTAATGTGGGTACCTTGAAGTTTGGGATCCTGTGATGGACAGGACGTGGGAAGTTTGCCAAGTTGTTGTCCTCGATAAAGTCCCACATCTGTTTCCGGATGCTCCACTTAGTCACCTCTGCAATGCACACAACTCGTGCTCGTAACAAAATGTCACACGTTACCCGGCTGCCCCCAAACCAAAGATAATAATAATGTGCGCATTTATATTACGCCAAATCCACGCTCGAAATCATGCACCTGGACTACATTATTAGAAGATGTGCTCAACTTGGTTGAATAGGAATTATGTCAGATGATGGAAGGCATAACCATAAGCTACCATTAAATATTCAAAATATTCTTGTCTAGGTGACACCACAAGTTTTTCAACCTGTATCAGTGTGGGGCAGGAATGAATCCTAGACACTCTCATAATATAATAAACAGGGATAGAAATCGACACTGAGCAATTAATTTCTCACAATGACATGGATGGTATTTGGTCTAGGACGTAGCTTTTGTAGGTAAATTTCTACCCCTGCGAAAACAAGTTTGCATTACTCATTTTCTGTATCAGTAGCATCAATCTAACTGAAATGGAATCATCGTTCGCCTATGCCTATCTCAAACATCAATGTCTAACATCCTATTTGGGGCCTTTGTCAAAGCGACATTTCTTGAACTTAGAGATGCAATGTAGAAAGATTGATTGAGATTTAGGTTATCTCCTTTTTTCGTTAGTAAACTTAGCCAGCCATCCACTGAGATTAAAAGAGATTAATAAGTTATCAAACAGTATTCTGAGCAAAAATAGGGTTTTCTTACAACTTGGTGTTAAGGAGGGGGGGGGGGAACAACTAAGTATATATTTTACCTAGATTGCTGTATTTAATTCCCACATTCAACCAAATGGCAAGAGAGATATATAATATTAATAACATATGTTATCATTTTTGAAACGTGAAACAATAGACATACACATTTCATTCATTAATCAGGGCTCTAGAGTAACACATAGCCCCGATGTACAGGAGCCAAGTTAAATTGCACTGCTGGCAACCTATATGTTAAAATATAGCACTTTTGGTGCCATTGCAACTTGCCCTGGTTAGTCCTGTGGGCAAGTAACTCAAACGAGAGTGATTATGGAGTTTATGGAGTTGTACGTCGCTGCGGAAATCTTTCACCCATTTGCAACGAAAGTAACTCAAAATGTTAGTCTGGAGCCCGGATTAATAATGTGTGGGACATACATTTATAGTATGATGAAAACATTCAGGAAAAAAATAATACCATAAAAATCATGGAATTTTAATCCATAGTGTTAAAACAAACCTATTGCTTGTTTATCCTATCTTACTATTAATAACATCAACTACAAGCATTATTTACACAGAAAAATATACGAAATAAACAAAAAGGTTCAGACCCCTGTTGCATAAAACAATCATAGCACTACGAGAGTTGTAACTCCAAACTAACGGATAAGTTACAACTATCATATCTCAATGTTCATATGTTCTGTGGTATCGATCCTAGATAATACTGAGATCATCAACAAATGATCATGATATGCAATGACAATTGATTGAATTATTGCTTTATGTCGCAGCGGGAATGTTGCACCCATAGGTGACGATATGCAATGACAAAAATAATAATTAAAATTTGTATTTAAAAGAAACAAATAAAGAAAAATATGCAATGACAAAAAAAAAATTGAAATAAATTAATAAAAATAATTGGGATAATGGGTTGGTCTGCTGCATGCGTTTAGGGTTCTACACAAATATGGACAAATAACTCGACACATGTACAAACCACAACCAAACAAAGTGGACAGGGCCATTATGAAAGATGCAATTAATGTGATACAAGATATTTAGAAAGAAAGATACTATCTATGGGTGTAACCACCACAGTGAAATAAATATCAGCTGTCAATCTTATATGGGTTCCATACATTTGTTTTCCTCCTGTCTGTTGTCAATTTCAATATCTTGCTTCAACTTTGTCCATCCAGTTTTGCTACAATTGCTTGTGATCTTGTCATTATCTGCTTTCACACATGTGGAATGTAGATGCCACTTTTATATTGCATTTACTATCATCTAACAAGCACAGCGAAGCTTATATTTTACAGTAATAAAGTCACCTTCACCAAATCGTTGCAATGTTATTTATAGCTACAGTTGAACATGTCAAGGGTAATCTAGTACCTCCATGTATATGATCTGATGAGATGAGGTTACAACTGCCATATTGTATTACGGCACCATTTAGCCGACTTTCCAACTCTGACATAGAACATCTTTGAGCAGTTTCCGATTGAAAACCGCATCAAAATTAAAAGTAATTTCAAACTAGCTTTCACACTGCACAACTTTAAAAAACAAAACACACTAATCATTTAATGTACATACACTATTTGACTACATTCTCTATTCATAAACAAAAAAATTGGTCATAACATCCAATTCCATAAGTATCTGCCATGAATAAATGTACTAATCTGTCTTGGACAATCAAACATACAGCTGTGCATACAATTGATCAATATATTTCCTCTTTCAGCGTGCTTGTTTCGCAACATATGGACCTGCTTAAACATCGTCAGTGACAATATCAGCAGTAACAGATCTCATTATAGATAGGAGGAAAACAAATGGAATGCAAAGCCCTGGAGACTTGACATCGACAGGAAAATATGACCCTACCTTGCCCAGTACCTGTAAACATGGAAATGTAGTTGTAATAACAGCATTCATGAGAATCATGCCATCCAAACGAACATGATGAAGTGCAAGAAAGGAATTGGGTCACATGTCATGTATTAATCATTAGAGAACATAACCAGCATCACTTTCAGGATAAATGCACCTGTGCAAATTTCCACAAACAATATTATATTTATACAATTATTGTAAGAAATTGCTAAGTGGCCAAACATACCGTAGCTGTATTGCTAAAGTAGCATCGTGAAATGAACTAGCTCAATATAATGAAAGGAAAGTTCATAGATGTTAATAAACATCCTTGGACCAATGATTACATCAAAATAATATTCTAACAGAATGAACAATTTGCAATGTAAATAAGTTTGAGTGGACAACAAATCTTACACTGTCAAGTCATGTGACCACAATGAAACACCAACAGTAAGTTGCACTGAATCTGTGAACAGCTTTCAAAATATGAAGTTTTCTAAAGTGTCACAATTTCTTTTATACATGTCAGACTGACAACAAATTATCTGATAAGATTACTTCAGTAAATATATCGTCAATTAAAAAAAATAACAAAATGCACCCAGAAAATACCTTTTCACAAGTCTTCAGATATAAACATGATAAATACTAAATGATAATTATTTATTTTATATGTACTTTTTCTTAGATGATACAATGATTCTATTACATGTAGTTTGAATCCATACTGATAGATGCAATGATGAACTCCCCATACCTATAATACCAAGCTGACCAACAAATAAATTGAATTTTACCATTGATTCTGTACTTAGTACATCAGAAACAAACAAAAAAGCAAGAATGGTAGCTATTGAGCAGGGCTTCCTATGCATAATGACAGGAGTGGGTGCATGCAAATATAAAGCTTGAAGCAAACAAGTGGATTTAGCAGGAGATGATAATGAACATGATGAAACATCATTTTGTTTTGCTAAAATGAAAAGTAACCTTGCCACCAATATACATGTAGCTTAAGCACAAAAGCACACAGGGCTACAATAGACTGCGATTGAAATTTTATTATTAGCCAGAATAGTGATACAAATAACAAAAAAACACAAATTTCTACTAGTCCTTTTATACAATGCTTTTAAAGCATTGGGAGAAATGGCCCGGGCTAGCAGGCTTGTGTTAATGTCAATCTTGGCTAGTTGACAAGCTGTTCTGAGTTTTTATTCATAGATTTTGTTGAGTAAACGTTACATTAACCTTCTGGGAAATAAACTCACTTTAGCATGTTCATGTTTACGACAAAAGATGTCATGTTTTAAAATGATCTATGTGTATAGGGCTTGTGGAGATAAGTAACCTTCTGCATAGTAGTTAAGCTAGCCTGATTACTTGGTATATTTATTATTACGTGCAACTGTTATTCTTTTACTTTCAACTTGGATGTACATGTGTTACCTCTTTGTCTATTTAATAAGTGATTTGTGACACTATTAGTCTTTGATTCTGATGGATTTCAGTCTGGGTTACATTAAACTATATTCAAAGTATAAATTCGGGTCCCGCGGGATATCTGCTCGGCAAACGGACCCAATAAATTCATCGCTTACCCTTCCCAACCTGCAGTGGCTCCACGGGTCCCTCTGGTTCTTCGTTGGTGTTTCGTCTGCGTCGTCGGTTGCCGACATTCCTGCGTCGCCGGTTACCCGCCCCTCGCTTGGACTGTCCGTCACCCCCGCCGTCGTGATCGTGGTCGTGTCCGTCTTCATGGTCGTGTATGTCTTCGTCCACGTCGTGGCCCATGTCCTTTTCAATGCGGTCAACGTCGCCCGTGACGGGTATTTGGTTGTCAGCCTCTGACATCTTGGGAGTAGAGGTATGCTATGTGATGGGAACTGCACCTGTAATGACAGACAGCTGTATTATAATGAGAGACGAGTTTAGACTGCCACTTTCAAGATCATTTTGCTCACATTACCGTTTATTAAATGGAAACCTGCAATGCGATAAGTGATGTAGTAAAACTGCAAGAGTGGATAGTACAGACGAACTAAGAATGATTTTTATTTTGAAGGTGGGGTTAAGATCCATTTTCAAGATTCGTTCACCGATATCACGGCTTTGTCTACAACTTTGAAGCAAACTGGCTGAGCGTGATTATGGAGTTTAATGTCGCTATGAGAAGGGAATCGGCCAATACTGACAAAAACTGTATTACCATGGTACAGACAGAACATCCTATCATTATCATGTGAGAAATGTAGATAACTTTTGTGATACACCGATACCGAGCTCTCAGGATGCAATTTGAACCCAGGGCCTTTACAGGGTTCGCAATTAACACTCACCCAGGCCATTTCTCCCAATGCCAAAGCTATCCTAAGGCTAGTAGAAATTTATAACATTTGTTATTTGCATCATAAGTAAGTTTTAAAGTTAGTTTCTATCCCTGCTTTAAGTCAAATACACATGCCATGGCAAACAAAAAACGTATTTAGCTAAACAGAAACAATTTGTCGGTGATTTTGTTGCTGTGTGCATTGAATAAAAACAGAAATTTAGGTTTAGCTAAACGTGTTTATTGAAACCAACCATGTTTGATTTTGAAAACATGTTTAGGTGTTTTGATGAGCTTTTTTGGATGTGTGCGTTGACTGCTAAACAAAAACTCTCTTCTACTACAGCAAAATAATGTATATTTAGAGCGAGTTGGGACAATTCCAATTGAAAATATACATAAACATTTTTTTCCAACATTGTGATTTACACTGACTACAGTACGGCCCTTTTGTGAAGTGCAGACTAGATATTTTCGTTTGCTGTGTGCGCTAACTTGTTTAGGACGTGTCCATTCATTGTTTATCGAAACATGTTTCTGTTTAGTTTTGTTTGCCGTTAGCATTGGGCTATAGTTTCCAAGTCAAAACATTTTACTTTTGCTCTACTAAAGATAATAACTTCCGCCTAAATCAGTCAGAGATATGTGGCCAAAGGTGGACGGAAATATTTTCAGTAGCAGCAAAATAATTTGCAATTATTGATGAAGCAAAATATAAAAAGATTCTGAAATACAGGGCTCAACATTAATGGCTGTCCGATTGCCCAGGACAGCCAAAAGCTGCATTGGACAAGCCAATTTTTGGGCCGAATTTAGTCGTAAAGTAATATTTTCATCGTGGACTTCGAAGTTTTACCGACTGTTACCCATCTTTATGGTTGCATGTTTTAACCAATTGTTGTGGACCACTTTAGGCAATGCTGTCAAAATTGTCGCTCCCCAGACATCAAAGACACCCTTTATTGACCATTTTGCTCGAGTAAAGGATAGGGTTACTTTCAGGGTTAATATTAGCACGGACATATACATTTGCATCTACAACTCTGGATTTAGCAATATAGAGTAATTACCGCAAAAACTGTCAACAAAATAGATTTATCTGGATGTAAAATTGAACCATATATGAGATTCAGCCAAATTTAGTTATAAAAATTGATGGGAGCTCTGATCTCCATCTTTGTTCTAAGGAATTCCTTTGTTAAAAAGCTGAGACAGGTAAATTGGCCAAGTTGGACAGCCACGACAAAATGTTCATGTTGAGCCCTGAAATAATCATTTGCTTACAAAACTAAGTGTTTAAAACAGTTTGCACACATAGTATTTTGGTATTATGATACACATATATATTTCCTTCCGAATAAATATTGAGTTTACATGATGAATGCAAATATTCAATCATAGTAGGTTGACAAAGACTATGCAGGAACTGGCAAAGTATCCAAATCCTACAACTCGGTGATAAGCAAATTCAATCAATATTTCACACTTGTTTGCTTAGTGACTTCAGATATAAGAAGAAGTTGGTCAATAAGTCGGTCAGTATAATGATAACTGTTTTGATAACTTCAACATGCACCAAATGACTCTAAAACTGACGTCACACAGTACCGATGACGTCACGTGCACATGGACGACATTTGCACTATTGCAGCACATTAAATTAAACTACAATGCAATTTCATGTTATCAAGCTGCATATACAAAAGGAAACTCTTGAAAAACGATGTGCGCATTTAAAGAGCATCAACACGTGGTTATTTTGTAAACTATGAACTGCGACCCGCATGAGCCGGCATCCATTAAATTTTGCGTGATTTTCTTTCTCAACTACGTAAATAAACTGCAAAGATTGAGCCATTTTTCATACTTGTTTTTGTTATTTGTTGACGGTTCAACCAAAAAACTTCTATTCAATTAACACTGGAAAACTAGTAACAGCTGACACTTCAACACGTAAGCAGATGCCGAAAAGTACTACTTCGACAAGGAGGCGGCCATATTCACAAATATCACGGAGTGAATGCTGCATTTAAAACTCGGAGTTGGAAAGATGCGACTAAAACGAAACACATGCGCGGATAGTAACAGAAAATGGCATAACACAACAGCTCGGTCCCGACATAACATATTTAGTTCCTAAACAAACATAGACATGCTATTCAATAATATATTAGGCATACTTAATAATATTTGTTAGGGGACTAAATAGGTCTGGTCCGTGCTGTTGTCGTAAATGCCGCACATGTGTATAATGATAAATGATATGGTAATTGTAATGGTAATGTTAATGATAATGTTAAGAAGATGTAGAGTAGTAGAAAAAGAAGACAATGCATTGATTACATTAGAAATATATATAAATGTAAGCAATTGATGATTATGCCAACATTAATAATAATAACAAGAATAAAAATAAGAAGAATAAGAAACAATAATACTCATATTAACAATAATAATAATGATTATAATGATGATGATGAATTATGATGATGATGATGATGATGATGATGATGATGATGATGATGATGATGATAATCATCAAGTTTCCAGGATAACTTTGGAAAACTTCAAGGTCAGGTCAGTTCGAAATGAGCGTCAGATGACTCCATTTCTAGCATACTCAATGTTGATGATAGTCAGTATTTTGTTGAATATGCCTTTTTTTAACAACACGTATCGATGCTTACTTCCATTAAAAAATCGGGAATGGAAAAATGTTTTCAACGTCCATAGGATTTTGTAACATTGATCTTATTCTAAGACAGACATTTTTATTCACGAATATGCCGTGTCTTGTAATTGTTGATTTCATGTAAAGTTCCTAGTTGAAACATTTAACGTATGTGCAACACATTTGGGTAATGAAAATGTGTTCAATTTCCAATTTTAACAACACAATTAAGATGAAGACACATCTATACTTTACAGACATGAAAGACATATATGATTACACTTGTAAAATGTATGGCATTTTGTAGCACCGTTTCAGCTTAATAATTTCCCTTTGACGACATGGGGAAATGTAATAGCATAATATATCCACGGATAAATGGTATTTTGGTTTGACAAAGAACTCAAACATCGACGACGGAGTTAACGGAGAATGAGTGAAAAGCATTTGCGTGTGTATAGTTGACAGGACGATAGGCAGGCCTACCCGCATCCCAGTTGAAACTGAATGTTCAGTTATCAGTATCATCAATTTGCAGATACCCACATTACACGCAATTTTCGATGCTCGATATCTCAATCCCAAATGCTAACTGTATATGATTCAAAAATGCATATTTTAAATAGATCTTGACGTTTCGGTAAATAGATATACCAAAATCACCGTTAAACATGAGATTTCAAATTCGCTGTTTGTTCTCCCCAGTGATAGTGGTATGGTTGTCATGGCTATTCAAGTTCCTTTCTTGCTTTTCTATCGACCCTACATTGATGCTGATTCCTGTTTTATACCGTAATATAGCACGGGTAAATCTTGAAAATTATGGAAAATGTAATATAAAACGTACACTGTAATTCTGTTTACAATTTACTGTAGAAATCTTATTGTGTACAGTATACATTTGGGTGCGTTCCGATATAATATGTATGTTTTCAACTAGATTAGCTTTTTAACGTAACATATCTTTGGACATAATATCACAGATATGTATGGTTGTTTTGGACGAGTTATTAGCCACAACTGCAAAGTACATTCACTTGACATACCTAAAATCATGTTTGTACTTCCAAAAACCTTTCCATCACTGTATGGTAGACAAACTACGTTAATGTGAATCTAATGTTATTTTTACTAGCGGTCGTTAATCTGTAGGCCCATATTTATGTTTTCCTCATAATATTCATACAAAGGGGCATTACTCGACTACGCAAAGTGATAGGATTCGATTTCTTAGAATTCCTTTACAAATCAACTGATGCATCGAAGACAAGATAATTAATATAGTGCGTCGCACTAATTTATTACAAATATCAAGTGTTGGAGAATAAGTATACCAGTAAATAACAAATCAAACGCAAATAGTCTCAGACAGAAATACGTTTGGCCATCATCTAGGCCAACCAGCCGTAATTATGCCTTTAACATACGTATGTACATTTTTATTATTTACATATGTGCAACGTTTCACCCCTGAGCAAATGTTGTGCATGCGAATGGGATATTAACTGATTCACCATACTATGTGTTTACAAGAATGGAAGGGGTATTTTCTTGTGATGCAATACAATATTATATGGTAAGATTACTATGAGGTACAGACATGATATATAATAAGTATTAATACAAAATAGTATGAAATATTGATCTTCCTTGTCCATTTGATTATTGTAATCTCGAACAAAGGCTTATTGGCAATTACTATAATAATTTCGTTTCGCTATGGAATCCAACATTTATATTAAAGCGAGTTTCAATGATATTTTAATGCGAAAATAGAGTTAATAAGTGATTTTAGAGCAATGCATATATTTATTGATGATATACTATAACTTAATGGAATAATACAATTTTCTAGTACAAAATATATTGTCCAATGGAAATTTAGACTTCTGCTAATCTTTTGTTGCGAACCAGCAACATGGCAGCCTCCATCAAAAATCGATTTTCTTTTAGATCTGCGATATTATCCATTAACCAGACCAAAAGAACTTATGCACAAGTAACAGTTGAGTATCCACAACAACCAAATACCTTTATTCACTATTGTTGTTTTATTTTGTATTGTTAATCGCAATTATTAAGGAAATGTACTGCAATCAAGCGATGGAAATGTAATTTCAATGATGAGATGATGAACGTCAATTAGAGGTCCTAAGATTTCGTGCGGTTAAAAGTTTGAGTGCAGTTTCCTAACAATGGTTACAAGAATTATTTGTATTGTGTTTTATTAATTAGATCTCTTGGATGGTGTCATGGTTATCTAACCACGCTAACGATCGCCATTTTATTTTGTTTTGTTTGATAAATAAACTGTCTATCGACATACCAGCTGCAGATCACTATTTTTATTTGTGCCATTATTACTTAGCCTTAGGCCATGTTTACCGGGTAGTGTTATTGCTACGCTTATGTACATCTATATAACAGCCACTCATCTATTTATGAATTACAAGTGTGTGTTGGTACTTTGGTGTACTTTCTGCATTCAAATATGTGTCGGTCTGTAAGTGTAACTCTATGGTGTCAATACAAACTGTAAACCATGTAAGCATATTGTAAAAGGGCACATAATAGAGATCCGGAACAGCTTTCGACATACCCGTATATACACTGATATATAAGTTGGATGTATTTCAGTTCTGATCTTCGTTGCAAATGGGTGAAAGATTCCCGCAGCGACGTTAAACTCCATAATCACTCACTCACTCAGTTCTGATCTATTTTTTTTGTGTACCTCTAGATTGCAGGTCTACCCAAATTCGTTAAAGTGGTTGAGGTGGGACCACGAGATGGTCTTCAAAATGAAAAGGTAACTAACATTAACTAAATGAACTCATAAAGAACATTGCCAATGTCCCACTGGTTTTCAATAAATTAATATTTTGTTTTATTTGTTTAGTCTGTTTATCATTTATTTCACGATAAAATATATACAATGATATGCAAACTAAATTGAAAATATTAAAAACCAGTTTGTTGTCAAACATATAATTATTTGTAGACAAATCAAAGGTATAAGAGGGCTCACAATAACTGTCAGACCTGAACTAGTTGCAGGTAAAGGGCTTCATAATCTGGGATACGTATTTCACATGTCCATTTGTGAATCAGGGCTCCGGACTAAGGTATGCCCGACGTACAGGGGCAAGTTAAATTGCTCTGCGGGCAACCTATTTTTTTAACATATAGATACTTTGGTGCCTTTACAACTTG